>APFE031283276.1:0-175510 GCA_000404065.3 Pinus taeda | reverse complement strand
TGCGATGCATACTATTTTTCTCCTCTGTAGGGTGCGATGGTCGGGAATGGACAAATGGCAGAGACAAAAATGCGAGGTGGAAGATCATGGAATCTTCCTGAAGCTTCCCCTCTGACACTTGCCACTCCATTTTCGACCAGGGATGAGTAAGAGATCTTCATTCTCCAAGTGGAAGCAGGAACTATCAGAGAGAAGACAATAATCAAGATCCCAAAAGATGACTCACCTCTCTGTAATCATCTATATATGGATCCCTCATCACAGAGATCCAGAGGCTGGAATTTTGTATCTTATGGAGAAGTGTTGTTGGTATTATGGTGTACATTCACAGTGTTGGGTGATCTAGCTTTGCTTGAGGTGAAGAAGGGCTTCTTAGCTGGAGGATGATGCTGGGTTAGAGCATATGGTTGTAATCTTCTTGCTACTTTTCATCTGAATAAAGCTATTCTTGTTTCCTTCCATATTCATGTGTACTTGTTTATATATGCATGTATATGGTTAATACACAGCTGATCCTGTATTAGTTATGAATTTAGATCCTTGTTTCTTGCATAGTAGTATGTTGTTGTGATTCCACAGGTTCTTTTGAAGCTGGGTAGACAAATAAGAAGTGGCGAAACTCTATCAAGAAGGAGAGGAAATCAAGCGCAAGACTCAGGTTAGTCTTCTTGTTCCTCCTCTCATCTATTTTCATAAAAGGAAACAACAATAGACTTTGATTGTTTGTTTCTAAGATAGCCACCCATCTTAGTGGGAATAGTAGTATCCGAGTGGACATTATTCCCGGATAACACTTATCCACCAAGTCAAGGTTAACATAACTATAATTAGATCCAGGTTCAATCAAAATAGAAACAACTTGATCACAAAGCTTATTGTCCATCTCAATGATAGATGCTTGATGAGTTACCTACCTATTATCCAGTGCTGCATAGATATGAGGAATGCTCTACCCAACAGTTTGCACCTCTTATGCACTGTAAATCTAAGGCCCATCACCATGATACTATAGACAATGCCTCTAAAGATTCTCCTCACCAGATGTCCAACACTCCAACCATCCTATACCATCACCTCTATTCTATTGTTGTGTCCCATGTCCCTGTATGGCTGCATTGAAATTCTTATGTGGTTCAACATTCTCTTTCTCTTTTGCATTATGAGGCCTTGTTATTTTCGGCTTCCATTTACCTTTAATTTTATCTTTCCCTTTCCATCCTTTCTAAGATTACGTCTTACGCTTTGGCAGTTCATAGCAATGCTTTAGTTTCCTAATAACTTCCTGAAATGACCTAGGCTCATCATACTCAATCCGATATCTAAATGCTAATGGAAATCCACTGACAAATCTATGAACATTATCCTTTCATCTTTAAGAGACGGTACATACCTCAATAGCTACAAGAACTTGGTCATATATTCCTGATATGTCATCAATCCCATTTTGAGCTCATAGAATTCCTAGGCTTTGTTGTCATAGCACCTTTTCGACAAATACTTATTTTTTAAGAGTCTCTTGAATTCATGCCAACTCAACTCCTTTGTCCTGATGTCTCTGACTTGTTTTACATCTTCCCACCATATACTTTCTTTCCCTTTGAGGTTGAAGATAGTTATCCTTGCCTTCATATTCTTTGTATACTCATGGAGTTCAAAGAACTTATCCATGCTAAGTAACCAAGCCTCTACATCCTCAAGCTTCTTCAAATCTCCATCGAAAGTAGGTGGCTTAAATTTCTTAAAACCATATGGAAAGTATCCCTTATCCCTCCTCCTGTAAGGGTGATAACGATGATGATCATAGTGCTTGTTCGAACCAGAACTAGAATAGTACATGTGTCCATCACCTCTCTTATCTAGAATATCCAAGAGTCTACCATCATCGTGTCATCTCTATCTAACCTATGACCACCATGATACCTACTTCCATATGCCTCATTATTTTTGTCCTCCTGCCCATGGTTGATCCAAAGTGGTCCCTGTCTCTCAATTCTGACAAACTCTGAAGAATTACTACATTGACTTTTACTTATTTCTCTTGTGCCTACATGATTATGGCATTATCTACTTTACAACTGCTTATTTCTTCCTTCAAACTCCTCAATATTTCTGTTAAGTCAAAAGAGTTCCCAACACCACGCTTCACATCTGATTCATAGGGAAAATCTTTGTAATCTAATATCTTGCTAGTGATATTGATGTCTTACTGCAAGGCATACTATGTCAGCTAAACAAATCATAAAGAAACCAGTGTACCTTAGTATAACTTGGGGAGGACATCTCATCTACAAGATCAATAGATTAACACAATACATATATAAACATAATCATATCCTCATTTAATCATTGTCTTAGTCATTATCCAATCATCAATGCATGACCATACCCACCACACATCATGACCTCATGCATGGAAACTATAACCATATCACTTTATTCATAACAACATATGTATGACACGTACACATACACATTACATACAAACATTGACATGCATATCCAATGCATAAATGGCATAAAATCATGATAAACACATCCAACAATAACGTCATTAACTTTTCACATGGAAACACCATTGCAACCATAACCAACACCATGCATACACATCTAGTACATAGACCACAAACATGAGAACACATATGAAACTAGCATGAATGCATGACCAACACACCACCCATCTAGTCCAAGGGGTGAACCATGCTTTGACCACTCTGTAACACCCTCCTCCCAAATCTACTCTAATAGCCAACCAACTAGGGTAAAAATGTGACAAGAGTCTACTATGATCTGATTCAACCTCCTAGTTCACCTGAAGGAAGTGAAACCGACAAAATACAATCAAATTGACCATCTACACATCCTACAGAACCTCAAGGAGATAACCCACCTTTCTCGGTGACTAACCTCTGAGGAAACTCAATAGTTCAATGATCTAGAGCCCCAGTTTCTCCCTTGCCAAGCCCTCCAAGCGAATGAGGGTCCAAAATGATCCCATGAGCCTACTTGAGTGTGACTGCAACCTTTTTCTTCCAATGTTATGCCAGTGAATACAAGATTTAAGTCTAAATTCCTGGGCTATGACCCAATCACTTCCTAGAACTTCATGGAATTTGCAAGAATGAAAAGAAACATAGAGACAATGATTCCAATGCAAATTCTTGAACAAATACTTGACTGGACACCTACTATCCATGACAGACATTTCATCAAATACGTCACAAATATGCATTCTTTTGGTCATAATAACATATCTTAGCATAGGGGCCTTATACATATCGGAGAGTAGCTAAGGAGCATTGATTCCTTATCACATTAGCTTCATTATCATCTATTAGGTCATAGATTCATTGCTCAATCATTTATAAATCAAAACATGATGGCAACCATACATTTTCACTATCATAAAACATATTCATAACCAACATATAAAAAATAGAAATAATGAGGATACAATAGCCATAGAATCCACATATAAACTAATCCATTTACACATGAAATACCAATGAAAGGAAATCTTATTAATGAATGCAAAAAACCCGATATGAGACTATCATGTTCCACCCCACCATAGATTGGCTGGGCCAAATCTCTCTTCAACCAATCACCCCCATGCCATGTTCCAAGCATGAATGTGGGACTTGTTGACTGCTAGCATGGCACTTGGTAATTATATGAAGACTCCATGCCCAAGGATGTGCCAAAGGACACGTGTACCATCATATATCAACAGATTACCAACATTTTCAAACTCTACTTCTACTTCTCATCATCTTGTCATGTACACAGATTCCACACCCTGGAGGGAATTGTAATAAGTGTTAGGCCAGGCAGTAACTCCATAAGGCAAAAATGATTCGACTGTATTATTCCATCAAGTAGGTGTTTGTTATATACATGAGGGAGAGACTGTTCAGTTCATCTCCCAATGACTGTTCATATTTCTAATTTATTTATTTACATAAATTCACCCAATCACAAAGGATTAGGTGTCAACATTCCCCCTTAACGAAGGGATTTTGGTGGGTCCAAGCATCATTCTGAATCGTTCAAGATTTCTCTTCAGTGCTTTGGTAAGATGTCTGCAATTTGCCATTTGTGTAACAATGACGGAGAGGATTTTGGCTCAACATATTCGAATTAGATGATATTTAGTATGATGTGCTTCGTTTGATCATGGAATTTTGGGTTCTTGGCCAACTTTATTGCAGAGGTATTGTCAATCATGAGTGGAGTTGATTGTACTTGTTTTACCTGCAAATCTTCAAGAATTTTCCTGAGCCACACAATTTCTTTTGTTGCTTTAGCTGCTACCACGTATTTTTCTTCTATTGTGGAATTTGTTGGAACTGATTGTTTGCGTGATCTCCAGGAGACAGCTCCTGATCCAAGACTCATAGCATATCCTGAAGTTGATACTCTAGTTTCTTTGTCTCCATCGAAGTTTGAATCAGAGTATCCAATCAAGTTGAAGTCGTCCACCTGTGTGTACTTGATTCCAAAGTCTTGAGTTCCCTTCAAGTACCTTAAAACTCTTTCTGCAGCAGACCAATGTCCCTCACAAGGCTTTTGCATAAATCTAGAGAGGATTCCAACAGCAAAAGAAGTTTCTGGTCTGGTACTAGTTAGGTAGTTGAGACTTCCTACAAGCTGTCTATACTTTGTTGCATCCTCAAATTCTTTTCCTTCAATAGATGTGAGCTTTAAGTTTTGTTCCATTGGAGTAGTAAGAGGATTGCACTCTGTCATGCCAAACCTGTTCAACAGATCTCCAATGTATTTATTTTGAGAAAGAAATATGGACTTTGGATGTTGGGTTACTTCAATCCTAAGATAGTAATGAACATAGCCCAAATCAATCATTTCAAAACTTTTCCCCAATTCCTTCTTTATGGATGCAATGTAGCTTTCAATATTCCCTATCATCAAAATATCATCTACATATACCACAAGATATACAACTGTTTTGCCAACTTTCTTGAAAAGTAAAGCTGCATCATTAAGATCAAAATGTTTGAAATTGAATTTCAGAAGATGCTCAGTTAGTTTTTCATACCAGGCTCGTGGTGCTTGTTTGAGGCCATACAAGGACTTCACAAGTTTGCATACTTTATATTCATGTCCTTTCATAAAAACATTCTCTTTTAGATCTCCATTCAAGAAAGAAGTTTTTACATCCATTTGATGGACTTTCCAACTATTCTGAGCTGCTAGTGCAAAGAGTGTCCGGATAGTAGCCCATTTTGCTGCGGGGGAAAAAGTTTCCTCATAATCAACCCCTTCCTTCTGTGAAAATTATTTTTCCACAAGCCTAGCCTTGTGCTCGTCAATTGAGCCATCAACTTTATACTTGTTCTTGTAGACCCACTTGCAGCCAATTGGTTTGGTACCTAATGGAGGATCAACCAGCTTCCAAGTGCCGTTCTTTATGAGGGCATCATATTCCTTTTGCATCGCTTCTTTCCATTCATCATGAGAAGTAGCTTCTTTGAAGGATGTTGGTTCAAAATCTGTAGACAAGTTCAATTCACAATCATAAGAAACATCCATATCAATAGGTGAATTAGAGTCATCTACATCACCTCCATTTTTCCGGTTTGAATTTCTGGTTCCTGTCTTTCCAACTTCATCAGGATGAACACTTTCAAGTGTCTTTTTCAGCCACTTTGGGGAACCTTTCTTAGATGGTCCAGGCTGCTCTGTTGATTGAGTTGGGACTGAATCAAGATTGAGTCTCCCAATTCTATCAATCACATCACTTAAAGCATCATTCGTTGTTGGAGTTTCATGCAGGGGAGAGTGTTCTTCAGAAGAAGATTCCACATGTTGATCTAATATAGGAATCCCCCCTTCAAGATGTGGAAACTGATTATCAAATTCTTGAAATGATTTTGCTTTTGCGAATCTATCCAAGCGATCAAGTTGCCACTCAACAACATTGTCAGTTTTGGATGATTCAAAAAAAATTACATCTCTAGATAGAACAAGATTTTTATTTACTTCATCATAAAGACGGTATGCTTTGGAGGTGTTTGAATATCCCAGAAAGATACACTTACGACTTCTAGCACCAAGTTTGTTTCTATGTACCTTTGGTATCAAGGCATAACAGGTGGAACCTGTTAGGTTCTACCAATAGGTATCATTTTTCATGATTGACATTGATAAGGCCTAATATGTTCAAACCTTTGGCTGATTGCAAAGGTGTTCCATATTCCAAGAAAATAAAAAATTAAAAAATGAAAAGAGGGTATGCCCTGAAAGAAAAGTCAAAGGGCAAAAAGAAGGAAATGGTCAAGAAAGAAAACAAATGAACCCCAAAGAAAAGACCAGGAAAGTGTGCTAGTCCAAAATGCCACTATTGTTCCATTTTTGAAAAATTTCATTATGTGCAGTTGGTTGATTCATGTCATAGTTAATGGATGGCCAAACAGCTCAATCTTGGCCAAATTCATGTTTGAATTTCTTGTCTTAGAGATAGTGAATAAAGTCTATCCAAACAGTTCAAGCTTGGCAGACAAATAGTTAGGTAGAGAAGCAAAGGGTCTCAACAGCTAAATCTGAGCCCTTGGAAGAAATAAGGGCAGACTTAGATAGGAGGACAGCTAAAAGAACAGAATAGAATCAGGGTTTGCTAGTTCGAATTCACCCAAGCAAGAAGGAAGAAAAAAATGTTAGGAACAATAGGCTGGGTAGGCAGTTTTGGTATTGCAGAAGCATGTTTATGAGCAATTTTTTCCTTTTGAAGGTGATTTATCTCATCACTATCATAAACACCATGACAACTATGTGGTGACAGATCAAATGATGCATGTCTAACTCCCCCTCATCCCCCTCCCATCAATCATTCACTAACTCCCCTTCAAGGACACAGAGATCTGCTCAGTGCTCCTAGTTCACTCCATTTCATGAAAAACACTAAGTAAAACTGTGTTTTTACTTAGGCAAAGGAAGCCACATTTCTTGTGTAAAATATTTCTTCTTTTGACTCTCCCTATAGCCTAAGTTTCACTATACAACTTAGTGCTCACTATCATATCATTTCAAAGTTTCATATTGACACATTAACTCTAGTATATAAATCCCCTTATAAAGGTTTTCCATGCCCGTATTATATTTACCATAGAAACCCCCAAACTTTATTATTCCCGCCCCGGTTTAGTTATAAGCCATATTATTCTATTTTCGGGAATTAAATGGTTCATCATGAGCCATGTAAAAACCCATCCCCGCGCAAGGTTTTGGAGTCAATCAACCCCACATTGTTTGATCAACCAACCCACTTTGCAAACTATACAGAAAAACTCACCCCGCATGCAAATATTAAACATTAATTAACACTGGGTAAATTAACTGTTAATCCACCCGATAGCCAATAGAACTCACCCCGATGCAAATAACCAAGGTTTATTACTCGGCTCCCCACACAAATAAACCATCGTCATCTCTGTCACCCGTCAACCATCAGATGAAGGCCCGTAGATCGGACTTTGCGCATCAATATCGGAACCCCTCCGATGTTCGAGAGTTACCACTCGATGAAAAGTGGTATTCCCGCCGTACCACGGGACGTGTGTCGCCCACCCGATATCATCGTATCACCTCTGCCCAAAATAGCCTTTGCCCCAAAAGCAGTGTGGGGAATACCATTTACCGCCCCTGTTGAACCCCCAATGATGTCACTCCCACGTCACCATTGCCACCTCAGCTCCATGTCATCTGCCACATCATCTGACATGTCATCGCCATGTCCCCGCTACATGACAAAATTTCATCATGCTGATGTCATCTAACTGAAAATGCCAAAACCTGCCAAAGTCAATTTTTTGTTGAAAAGCCCATGAAAACGTCGTTTTCATTCCTTTTCACTTTTTTTCTTTGCACAACTATTGCATGTGAATTATGACGAAGCTGCCTCCAGAGCTCCATTCTACCACCCAGTCAGCCTAATCCGATACCCACTCTGCAAATGTGTCATTCAATCCTGCAAATTACTTCAGTGCGCAGTTAGAAATAGGTATTTATCGTAATCCTGTTGGTAAACCCTGTGAGTTTCGATTTTCTCTGCAGAATTGTCGAAGCGACCTAATTTCTTGTTAAAATTCACCGTGTTACCTTCAAATAAGCACACTATAACCACTTTGTTACCGACTCTTCACCAAAAACCTGCACATTTCATGTCTCTCTACAAAATTCGCCCAGTAAGCCGATAAAAACATGTATTTACCAAAGTCTGGTTCCCAAGCCCCCTGTTTTTACCTTTCCTCTACAAAATCTGCAAAAAGCGTCCAAATATTGAGGTAAATTCATCAAAATACCTGCAAAAGGCGCACCATAAACACGGTTTTGCCCATTTTACCAAAGAAATCCCACAAACTCCGTCTCCCTCTACGTACTTCTCCCACTGAGTTAAATCCAAGCTGGTTTCGGCCCGAAATTCTCTGAGAAAACCCCATAAACTGTCATTTTATCTACTTGTTGCAAAAACCCAAGCTCCAAGTTGAAAAATCTCAAGAAATTGAGCAATGGAGGCTCTAGTGGCCCTGAATATTGAACCTCTCAATGCTCCACACAAAGAACTAGAATGGATACCTTTATCTAACAAAGATTTCCAGATTAATGGCTTAACTGGTGACAATCCTCATCTCCAAGCATTTTGTGAAATTAGGAATAGCTATAGGAGTAATGCTGATGTCTATGGAATTTGGGAGTTCAACATGCCTATGTACTACCTCCCTTCAGTGAATGTATTCCCCGACCTCATTCACCAATGCCATGCCAATTATGAGTCCACTCAAAGAGCAGTCATGTCCCCTTCTGGAAATGTCCTCTTTTACATCACCCCTGAGTCCATAAATGAAATGCTACACTTCAGGCCCACTCAACCTCTGACTCCTCTTTCCATGGGACTTTTTCTTGACCAAGGTGCCAAATTGCCCAGCTCAGAGATAACCAGATTAACTCAATTATTTATGAGATCAGATTGCCAACACCGAGGCCCACCCCCATATGTGCATGCTTGGTTCACTGAGGCAGGAAGATTCATTATAGACATGATATCCTACAGCTTAGGATTTAAAACAAGTGAGCAGGTTGATGAGACTACACTAGTTTTGCTATCCATTTTTACTCCAGGACAACCCCTTGCTGTCAAGTATGATTATGCCACCTTCATAGCCGATAAGATCCATGAGCAATTCATGAACATGGACAGAGAAAGAGTGTTTAAATACACATCATACATATATCACTTGTTGTTGTACAATCAACCAGATAGCTTTTAAATTTCCCTTAGAAGGTTAGATCTCAAAGGAGAAAGGAGGTCTGTGATCTTTTAGACCTTAGTCTTCCACCATGTTTATAACTCTCCCTATACTTTCTGTGAATTCATCGACCTGTTTATACATCCATCCTCTTCCTTATTGCTAACAACTCCTCCTACTAGACTCTCTGATTAAATGCAAAAAATTTTACAGCTCTCCAAAAGCTACAACATAGGTCACTGGTAATTTTACCAGAATCACACTGAAATCTAAATATATGGCTGTGAACTGTGCCCCTACAAGCTACCCAAATTTGTGCCTATGAGGTTGTTTGCACTGGAGTACTTCAGAAAGTTTATCCATACAGACATAATCCATTTCTGCAAGGCTAAGAAAAAGGCACAACTGAAAATAAGAAATCAATTAGGCCCTTTTATCTTCAACAAAAGGGAAGCCTGGGAGCAGGCTGATAAGATTTTAGGGGAGCAACTAAAGATGAAACAAAGTTTTTATTGGGAACCATATGACCCCAATCATTTTATAAGTTATAGAAAAGTCAAAAACGACCTAGCTCCCTATGTTCATTGAAAAATCCCTGAAATCCAACATTATGCTAATCAACAAGAATGGTTAGAGGGCACCTTAGTGGAAGAAATTACTAAGGAAGAGAAATTGGAAAAGGCCATGAAAGGGCTTTAAAAAATGCTTGATCTGGACTCTTTTGGACAGGTATCCTTCAAACTGCCTCAGCACATAGGAGGTGATACATATTTTGCTGGGACTTCTCAGCAGTCCACACAAAAGACCAGCACTGGATCAGCAAAGGGTGAGGTAATGGACACAGAGCAAGAAACAGTGACAGACTAGCCAGATACATCATAGGAACAAGGCCAAGGGAAAGGTCCTTCAACACAGACTAAGGTGCTTGAAATCCCTGTATTACAAACTCCTAAAAGAGGAAAGAGACAACAAAAGGGACAGAGAGGAAAGCATGCCAGGAGGGCAGCCAGGGGAAAAGAAGTAAAGATTAAATCCTTACTCTGAACAGGAACTCTCGGAAGAGACAACAAGTAGCCCAAGTGGTGAAGGAAGGACTGAACAATAGACTCCTCCAAATTTGGAAACATCAGCTAGCTCATACGAGCAAGAGCTAGAGAGACAACACAGTGTGGAGATTACATTAACCAGGCCACAAAACAAGAGACAAAGCAAGCAAGGCTCAGACATTAAGAAAGAATTTACTAAAATAAAGGCAAGAAACGAGCCAATAAGAATTCAACTTTATAATCAATTGCTGAGAATGGCTCCGACAAATCAACAAAGGTTAATGGCAGCATATGATATTCAAGAAGGGAAAATGACCCTTAGTCACTTCAAGCCCACAATGTAGCAACCACAGTCAGCTGCTGATTATATCAGGACCAATCTGGAAGTTCTCTCCAAAGATATCCATCCAATGGACCAGACTGAATTACATAATCAAACTGGAGAAATGGTGTACTCCACCTTGGCAGACAAGGCATTATTAGCTCACAAATTGCAGAATTCATTGCCCAATACCTCTGCCTAATTAGAATTGGAAAAAGCTTCCTCCTTAGCCAAGGACAACAGGATTAAGTCCTTGGAAGAAATTATCATTAATCTGGGACATGATCCCAAGGATACAAAAGGCATCAAAGCACTAATAAAGAAGAAGAAGGAGGACATTGCAACCCTCAAAAAGCAATTAAAGCTTCCAATTACAATGCATCCACAAACCACAGAAGTTGCATAGCAGAAAGAAGAGGAAGACATGATGGGTTTACTAATGAGGATGAATGAGAGATTAGAAGAAACAAAGCAGGCATTGGAGAAAGCAATGAAAGAGAAGCAGGGAGTTTCAACCTCCCAGCCACCGAAAATAGCTCCAACAAGCACAACAACTCCTCCTACAACTACAACAACAGTAACTCCCACTATTCCAACAACAGGTACATCAGCCACAAATACTTTAGCAGTAGCAACAACAACAGTACCAGATACCAACATGAACATGCAGGAGGTGATGAAGGTAGTAAAAGAGTTAGAACTCCAACTGTCAGAGCTTAAAGAGGCCAAAGAGAAATTGGCTAAACTAGAAGTGAGTTATGATAAATCAAAGATGATTGTGGAAAAAAAAACAAGAGAGGTAAAGGCCTTGGAAAATAAAGTAAAATCCTTGGAGAAAGATATTTCTGTTCACAAACCTCTAGCAGAAATTAAAAATATCTTGTGGACTAATATTGGCCAATCCATCACTGATCAATGGAGATCAATACAAACTATCCATGAGCAAATTGAATTGATAGCAATGGCCCAAGTAGAGATTCAAAAGGTCAGAGCATTATTGGGAAACATGCCCGAACAGGCCAATAGACTAATTCATTTTTTGAATACTCATACCAAGGAACAACTAGCAGCTCTAGATATCAGGGACAGAACATGTACCATTTTGACAGTTAAAAAGGTGCTAACCATGAGGAATTTTATACAAAAGCTAGAGAGAAAGTGTCAAGAAATGCAGATGAAAATAAATGCTTTTACAGAAAAGTTTATAGCCTTGCAGCAAAAGGATCTACCCAGTTTGTTGACCAGCAATCAGAGACTGTTGACACATGAAAAATATGCTCACTGGGTGAATAAATATGTTACAAATCAAATCACAGCACCATCAAGCACTTCAGAAGACATAGCACCTCCCTCTGGACAGAGCTTATATGAAAAGTTGGAAAATGTCTTCTATATTGAGCATGAAATAACACATCTTTTTGAAGTCCAGCCCAATTTCTACAGGTATACTGAAGCTGATGAAATATTGATAAAACTACAAAGACACCAGTTGCCAACATACCAATGGTGGCAGAGCATGTTAGAGGTTTTACCAATGCAGTTTTAATTCTCTTTTTTGATCATCTGCATTTAATCAAATTCAATGCACGTGCCACATATCATAAAAATGAAAACAACAGAGGAAGGAAGTCATGCCAAAACACATTAAACCAGAATTAGGCACAGATGAAAAGGCCAGGACAGCAACGCAGGAATGAAAAATAAAGAGGTAGCTACCAGCTGACTCATTGAGTTAAGAAAGTCAAATATATTTGACCACCTAAGGCAGCGAGCACGACAACAATTACTCCTACATTCATTGCCCGCTGTTTTCAATGTCATTTACTTCCTTTGTAGAAGTAGATGGATAAAGTTATTGCTTGATATTTTCTCATTCAGATATTTTGTAAGCACTTTTTGTATAAATACCTCCCCAAGTGAAGTATTCGGGGTTGGTTGGTAATATCTTCTCTGTACTGCACTGTAACTTTGAGAATTTGCTAAATACAAAAGTTGTTGGATCTCATTATCGCTACATTGTCTGAATGTGGAATTGATGCTCTGGGCCCTGCTACAGAATTCCTGAGTCATGTTATGGATCAATAAGTTCATCCTCATCTGTGCCTTACAGTTATGCTTTTATATACATCATATATGTTGCATGATCTTAATAAGAGAGAAAACGAATAGCACAAAATTTGTTTGTTTACACTCTATGTTCAATCTTTATTATTATTAATGTTTTCTTCAAGATCAACATAAATAGGAATTCTTAACTACTCCTATTTCCCTGTTTCTTTCCTATTGATTTAATACTAAGAAATTCTTAATTGCTTCTTGGTCATAATCATTCACTTTCTTTCTATCTGCATATTGGAGGATTCTTAACTGCCCTTCAACCGTAGACCCCATCCCATCTAATTCAGCTTATGAATTGTTCCTTGACTAATTACCTTGCTATGTAGTACCCCCCTCTATACAAAGAAACCACATCCAAAAATTCATCCTCATAGACTCCATTAGCCCGATGGACTGAACTCCTCATACTTGTAGCCCTATTCTATAGAATACCACCATCCAGAACTCAAAAAAAAAAACCTTGTACTTCATAACTAGCCTAACATACTTTAAAACAAAGCTAAACTATAAAGAGAGAGCCCTCTCTGGATCCAGATTGGCTAGAATCCGTGTCTGAAAGATTGGTCTGTGGTTACCTCGGCCGTATTCCCTCCTTAATATTTTCCTGGGGAACAACCTGAGTGATAACAGAACCAAAGACCCTGAGATGCTTTACCGAAGGAACATGTCCATAACACATTTCATATGGAGTCTTGTTTCTTATAGCATTAGATGGACATCTATTCTTTATATATGCAGCACATAGAACAACATCAGGCCAAAACATTATCTTTACATTTTTGAAGAAGAGCATGGATAGTTCCATATTTAAGATTGTCCTATTCATTCTTTCAGCTACACCATTCTTTTGGGGATTATAAGGCACAGTTGTTTCATGTTTGATCCCATGTTGGCGAAGATAGTTTTCAAATTTATTTGATGTGTATTCTTTTCCATTATCAGTGTAAATA
The DNA here is from genome assembly GCA_000404065.3 of Pinus taeda. Classification (NCBI taxonomy): domain Eukaryota; kingdom Viridiplantae; phylum Streptophyta; class Pinopsida; order Pinales; family Pinaceae; genus Pinus; species Pinus taeda. The sequence goes on along the minus strand of APFE031283276.1, from coordinate 161,814 downwards.
GACCCAATATGAGATTATGCATCATTTTCAATCCAGTTGTGAAAATTATTGAATGTTTGAAAAGCATCAGATTTGTTCTTCAATAAATAAACTCAACACATTCTGGTGTAGTCATCAATAAATGTCATGATATATTTTTTTCCATTTGCAAAAGGAACAGGAATTGGACCACATAAATCTGAATGAATGAGTTCAATTTTTCTATGTGCTCTTGAATGTGAATCATGAAAGGACTGTTTGCTATGCTTTCCTAGAATGCAAGCATCACATTGCTTAAGTTTCCTCGAAATTGTAGGCAAACCAACAACACCATTTTTCTTCAACAGGTGGAGACTATCATAGTTCAAATGTCAAAATCTAGCATGCCATAATAAACTTGATGGAAGTGTACCTTCTTCATGATGAGAATTGTATGAGAAATGTTGTGCATGAGCAAAGGTTCCTTGCAGTTTGAGAAGCCTTTCTCCTTCTATTCCCCTCATGACAAGCGAGTGGTTAGATTCTTTTCTTACCTAAAGCTTGCCATCAAACATATGAATGGAGTGACCTTGCTAGCGGATGTGGACCAAGGACAAAAAGTTTCTCTTGAGCTATGGGAGATATAGAACATGATGTAGAAGAAAGTCTGGGAGACCAGGCAGTTTAAGCCTGATTGTGCCAAGCCCTGATGGCTTGATTTTTGATTGATCTGTAAAGTATACTACTCCATCAACATTGTGAGTGAAATCTTCAAAAAAATATTTTCTATGAGTCATGTGGCAGGTTGCTCCTGAATCAGGCAACCAATTATTTTTCCAAGAAGCAAGTGAAGCATTAAATAAATCCTCATTTACTCCAATGTTACATTGTGGCACAACATAGTGAGCAGATTCAGGTGCTTTACCTTTGCCTATATCATCAGTTTTACCTTTTTGTTGGTTTCTTTTCTGCTCAATTTTGTCCGATGGTAGCTTTCATGTAGAGGCATCGTGTGATCCATTTCTTTTGCAACGAATGTGGTGCAAATCTGCCTTTTCTCCTTCAGAATGTCTGCCACCCCTGCCTCTGAAATATCTTCCTCTTCCTCTTCGACTACCTCTTCCTCTTGTAGAATCTTAAGCAGGATGATTTTCTTTATGAGCAAGGTAGACAACCTCTTTAGAAGATTCAGGGGTTGTCTTCTTTCCAAAAGCTTTCTCTCTTTTAGCAAACCTTTTCACAAGACAATCAAAGGTTATATCTTTGAGATTTCCATTTGCTTGTAATGACTTAAGATAATTGGAGTAAGTAGGATAAAGTGCCTTGAGAAAAGTGATAAGAGGAATATCCAATTCAACCTTAGTGGATTTGATATCATGCATTATAGACTTTACTTCAGATGCAAGAGTAAGAGGATCATTATTTTGTAGTTCAAGAGTGAAGAGTTTAATCATGAGTTGAACAACTTCAAGTGCAGAATGTGAATCATAGAGTTCTTTCAACTTTTTTAATGCTTTAAAGGTAGTTGAATATGACGAAATATGGGACTCAACTCTTCATTTACAGATGCTGTGATTAATGCATAAGCTTTGCTATTCTTGTTTTCCCAAATGACGAGCTCTTTGTCTAAGGTAGGTTGTATTGGTCCATTGTCTCCGTATCCGACACACACTCCTTTCCACAACTCATTGAAAATGATGGTGTGTTTTATCATCTGGGACCATTTAGGATAGTTCTCCTTGCCAGTCAGAACTATTCCCACCATGGATATGATTGAATGCATACTGTAGCAAAAAAAAACTTCTGCTACAAAACTTTTACTCTTAATGGAAAAAAATATAGTTCTGATGTGACTGGAAAACAAACTCAAATGTCAATTCACATTCATCTACACAACGTTAAAGTATAGAATATGGCAGTATACTAAGTCCAAAAAAAAATACCCTCAACAACATAAAGCACTGCGTCCACTAAAAGGCCGAAGAATGTAGTCCAGACGTATTTGGACTCTCAATATCATAAGTTACAAACCCTCTTATAAATATATGAATTCATCCCTTTGTCCATATCCATGCGTTTATACTTAGAATTAACCAAAAAAATGTTGGTTTTCAAATAAGACTTTAACAGTTGACTTTCAATTGTTGACTGTGCTAAAACTAGTCTATTAACATTTTTTTTTCCAAACTTCTCATGCTCCTTAGGTGCACAACAATATGGGCTTCGAATGTATAATGCTATCAGGTGCATTACGTAATACAGATCCAGAGCCAAAGAGTTTCCATTCTCCCCGATCGTGTCGATCATCGCATTTCAATAGCCAATAACACGTTAACCTTCGAGGATGGAGGAGCATATGGTGGAGTTTTGGAGAACGCAGAAAACTGTAGCTAGGTTACCATCCATCGACATCTGTGGAGACTTTCATTCAAACGCCATCGGTAGTCTACTGTGGAGAATCATCGAATGCTGTGCACTGCAGTGAACTTTGAGTTTGTGAAATCGTCCGTTCGAAGCACACAGGGAGTGATTGTTTCGGTGTATGCTGACTGTGGGAAAACCATAGTGAGAATAATCGTGGAGAGGATGCTTTCTAAGAAAACACTGTGGCCACAAGTAGAGAATGAGGGTTGGTCACGGTGAAGCAAAGATGTGCAAAAACCATAGCTGCAAGAAAATGTCAGGTTCTTAAAAAAAAAATTAACGCACATGGACAGTATGGACAGCATGGATAGCGCTAGACAGTGGGGCAGTATGGACAGTATGGACAGCACTGGACAGTGGGGTAGTATGGACAATATGGACAACACTGGATAGTGGAGGGGGCAGCTACCATGTTAGGAGCAACTAATTATATGGAGGAGCAGCTCAGCTATATGGAGAGCAGACTAGGGAGTTACAAGGGACATAAGAGCTAAAAAAAGGAGTTGGCTCTGGTACCATGTCAGGCCAGGCAGTAACTCCATAAAGCAAAAATGATTCGACTGTCCTATTCCATTAGGTAGGTCTTCATTATATACATGAGGGGGAGACTGTTCAATTCATCTCCTAGTGACTGTTCATATTTCCTATTTATCTATTTACATAAATTCACCCAATCACAAGGATTAGGTGTCAACATTTGACCCAAAATTTCTACCCTGAAGGCCTTTATAAACTCCATTTCGCATTCTATTGCCTACAACAAGTGGATCATGCCTTGAGATTCTACTTTGGATACTTTTCCATGATGATAGGCTAGAGAGAACGTGTTAAAGGATTTGTTAGTAGATATTCTCTTTGATTTGGGATTGTATGAGTGGGATCAAATGATAGGAACAATAATGGAAGTTTATAAAAAGGGGCCATGTATCACTCTATCCATCAAGTCAGACTACAACAAACTGGCTCACGTGTCAACGATGGGTCTCTGCTAGTGGTTTCTACTCAATGAATGTTATAATTCCATTTTATATCATGTGAGACTCCTATAAATGGGCTCATGTGGAAACGGTGGGTCCCACATGGAGGCTTCTACCCAATGACCCTTGTGACCTTTCTTTTTTTCATGTTGGGATTTTGCAAATAGGTTCACATGGAAAAGGTAGGTCATGCCCAAAAGGCCTACAACTCAGAGGTTGTATTTAAATTTCTCTTGTGACACACTAGACTACAATGATCAAGCTTTCATTGAGGCATAGATATAAGGATAGAGAAAGCCTTTGAGACTTATGGGATAAGCCAAATTGATACAAAGAACCGAGTTAACATCAGGGCATATGGTTTTTTTATTACACACCTATGTTATGGGGACTTGCATTGGTTTGGGGTTATACCTCAATAATTTATATCTGAAGGTTGAAGGAAGTGATTTTTTGTTAGAAATTTTGGCACTGAGGGGATTTTTCCTCATTAAGCTAGTGTTTGTGGTCGTATTGATTCGGTCAAAACTTGACAATGGTATTGGTGCCTATGGAAAGAAAAAAATCAATGGTTCTTATGCTTGGCATTAATGGGATCAAATTAATATAAATGGAGGATTGATCATGAGATAAGTGTGTTAAAATTCAATGAGTCTTTTGTGATATATCTTTAATCATGTGTGCACAAAGCAAGGCGAAGACACTTATATCCCACCAAATTTTAACACAGAGTAGATGCTAGAAATCTCAATGATGGATATATTTGCATAATAGTTAGCTTAATTATAGGATGTTTGAATGTTTATATTTGGACAGGATCAAATTGATCAGTTGACTATTTTGAATTCCTTCAATTTTTTAATTTTTTTAATCTAATTTTTATTTCATCTTTATTTAATTTTGAACTGATTTTACTTATTTATTATATATATATATATATATATTATTATCTATATATATATTATATATATTTATATATTATTTATTTTGTTTTTTATTTTGTTTATTTATTTTGTTTTTATTTTTTGCATATATTATGCAGAAAAGAAATTCCAATAATCAGCTTACCATTTTGATGTAGAAAATACCATTGTGTGATATTAATTATGTATAATATAAGGCCAGTAGGAAACTCCTGAAATGAAATCTGTTTATTCACTTAGATTGCTCATAGTTATATACATGAGGGAGCGAATCTTGGGTTTCATCTCTCGATGACTCTTCCTTTTCCATTATTTTTTATTTACACTATTTACAACTGCTCACCCAATCCCCATGATTAGGTGTCAACATTTCCCCCCTTAATCTGAAGGGATGTTGGTGATTCCGAGCATCATTCCGAATCTTTCAAGATTTTCTCTTCCAAGTGCTTTGGTGAAGATGTTTGCAATCTTCTCATTAGTGGAACAATGGCGTCGATGGATTGTCTTGGCCTAAACACGATGTCAAATCAGATGTTATTTTGTATTGATGTTCTTTGTTCGATCATGGAACTTTGGGTTCTTGGCCAAATTTATTCCAGAGGTGTTTTCAATCATGAGCGGAGTCAAATTTACTTGTTTTACCTATAAATCTTCCAAGATTTTCTTGACCCACACAATTTCTTTTGTTGCCTTCAATGTTGCCACATATTTTGCCTCTATTGTGGAATCTACTGGAGCTGAATGTTTGCATGATCTCCAAGAGACACCTCTTGATCCAAGACTCATAGCATAACCAGAATAGATACCCTAGTTTCTTTGTCTCCATCGAAGTCTGAATTAGAGTATCTAATAAAGGTGAATTTGCCCACCTTTGTATACTTGAGTCCAAAGTCTTGAGTTCCTTTCAAGTATTGTATAACTCTTTTTGTAGCATACCAATGTCCCTCACAAGGCTTTTGCATAAACCTAGAGAGGATTCCAGCAACAAACAAAATGTTTGGTCTGGTAATAGTCAGGTAGTTGAGACTTCGTACAAGTTGTGTATACTTTGTTGCATCCTCAAATTATTTTCCTTCAGTGGATGTGAGATTTAATTTTTGTTCCTTTGGAGTAGTTAGAGTATTGTATTCAGCCATGCCAAACTTGTTCAATAGATCTCTAATGTACTTCTTTTGAGAAAGGAATATAGACTTCAGATGTTGAGTTACTTCAGTACCAAGATAGCATTGAGCATAGCCCAAATCAGTAATTTCAAAACCTTTCCTTAATTCCTTCTTTATGGAAGCAATGTAGATCTCGTTGTTTCTTGTCATCAAAAGATCATCTACATATACCACGAGATATACAACCATTCTTCCAACTTTCTTGACAAACAAAGTTGCATCATCAACATCATAATGTTTGAAATTGAGTTTTAGAAGATGGTCACTTAATTTTTCATACTAGGCTCGCAGTGCTTGCTTGAGGCCATACAAGTATTTCACAAGTTTTCATACTTTATGTTCATGTCTCTTCACAACAAATCCTTCAGGTCGAGACATAAAAACATTCACTTTTAGATCTCCATTCAAGAAAGCAGTTTTTACATCCATTTGATAGACTTTCCAACCATTCTGAGCTGTTAGGGAAAAGAGTGTCCGAATGGTAGCCCATTTTGCTGTGGGGGAAAAAGTCTCCTCATAATCCGCCCCTTCTTTTTGTTCAAAACCTTTTTCCACAAGCCTAGCTTTGTGCTTGTCAAGTGGGCCATTACCTTTATACTTGTTCTTGTAGACTCACTTGTAGCCAATTAGTTTCGTTCCCAATGGAGGATCGACCAACTTCCAAGTGGCATTCTTTATCAAGGAATTATACTCCCTTTGCATCACTTCTTTCCATCCATCATGAGAAGCTTCTTCTTTGAAGGAATTTGGTTCAAACTCTGCATACAATTGAATTCACAATCATAAGAAATATCCATATCAACAAGTGAATCAAAGTCATCTACATCACCTCCATTTTGTCAGGCTGAATTTCTTGTTCCTATATTTCCAACCTCAGCAGGATGAACACTTTCAAGTGTATTTTTCATCCCCTTTGGAGGACCTTTTTGAGATGGTCCAGGACACTCAGTTTATTGAGTTGGGACTGAATCAAGATTGACTCTCCCAATTCTATCAATCACATCACTAAAAGTATCATTAGTGGTTGGAGTTTCATGTGGGGGAGAGAGTGCTCAGAAGAATATTCCATAGGTTGATCCAATATAGGAGCCCCCCCTTCAATATGTGGAATCTAATATCAAATTCTTGAAATGATTTTGCATTTGTGAATCTATCCAAGCGATAAAGTTTCTGCTCAACAAAATTGTCAGATTTGGAAGATTCAAGCAAGATTACATCTCTAGATACAATAAATTTTTTATTAACTTAATCATAGAGACATTATTATTTGGAGGTTCTTGAATACCCCAAGAAGATACACTTACGATTCGTTGCACCAAGTTTGTTTCTATGTAATTTCAATATCAAGGCCTAATAGGTGGAACCAAAGACCCTAGGATGCTTTATCGAAGGAATGTGACCATACCACATTTCATAAGGAGTCTTGTTTGTAATACAATTATATGGACATATGCTATTTACATATATAACACATAGAATTGCATCAGCCCAAAACATCAATTTTACATTCTTGAAAAACATCATGGAGCGCACCATATCTAAGATTCTCCTATTCATTCTTTTGGCTACTATGTTCTATTATGGATTATAAGGAAAAATTGTTTGATGTTTGATCCCATGTTGATGAAGATCATTTTCAAATTATTTTGAAGTGTATTCTTTGCACCATTTTAAATCCATGTATGAAAGTCCTTGAATGTTTGAAAGGCATCAGATTTGTTCTTTAATAAATAGACCCAACACATTTTGGTGTAGTCATCAATAAATGTCATCATATATTTATTTCTATTTGCAGAAGGAACATGCATTGGACCACATAAATATGAAAGAATGAGTTCAATTTTCCTATGTGCTCTGGAATGTGAATCATGAAAACATTGTTTTCTATGCTTTCCTCGGATGCAATCATCACATTGCTTAAGTTTCATAGGAATTGTAGGCAAACCAGTAATACCAGTTTTGTTCAAAAAGTGAACGATTTCATAGTTCAATTGTCCAAGTGTAGAAATCCATAATAAACTTTATGGAAATCTACCTTCATCATAATGAGAATTGTATGAGAAATTTTGTGCATGAGCAGGGGTACCTTGTAGTTTGAGAAGCCTTTCTTCTTCTATCCCCATCATGACAAGTGAGTGATGTGATGCTTTTCTCACCTCTACCTTGCCATCAAACATATGAATGGAGTGTCCTTTCTTGGGAATATGGACCAAGGAAAACAAGTTTCTCCTCAACCTTGGGAGATATAAAACATCACGTAGAAGAAAGTCTAGAAGATGAGGCAATTTAAGCCTGATTGTGCGAACCCCTCATGGCTTGAGTTTTGATTTGTCTGTAAAGTATACTACTAAATCAACATTGTTAGTAAATTCTTCAAAAAAATATCTTCTAAAAGTCATGTGGAAAGTTTCTCCTGAATCAAGCAACCAATCATTTTTACAAGAAGTAAGTGAAGCATTAAATAAGTCTTCATCTACCCCAATACTACAATGTGCCACAACATAGTGAGAGGATTCAGGTGCTTTACCTTTCTCTTTGTCATTAGTTTTACCTTTGGGTTTATTTATTTCCTGCTCAATTCTATCCCAAGGAGTCTTGCATGTGGATGCATCATGTGATCAATCTCTATTGCAACATATGCAATGTAAATATGGCTTTTCTCCTTGAGAGTGTCTGCCCCACTTACCTCTGAAATTTCTTCTTCCTCTTTCTCTTTGAGCACCTCTTCCTCTGGAAGAATCTTGAGCAAGATTCTTCCCTCTATTTGCAAGAAACATAGTCTCTTCAGAAGACTGAGGAGCTGTCTTATTCCCAAAATCTCTCTCTCTTTCAACGTATTTATTCACAAGGGAGTCAAAGGTAATTTCTTTGAGGTTTCCATTTGATTGCAATGACTCGAGATAATTTGAGTAAGTGGGATAAATTTCCTTGACAAAAGCTATTAGAGGAATGTCTAGTTCAACATTAGCGACTTTTATATCATTCATAATATATTTTACTTCTGATGCAAGAGCATAGGACCATCATTTTGTAATTCAAGGCTAAACAATTTAATCATGAGTTGAACAACTTGAAGTGCAGAGTGAGTCATAGAGTTCCTTCAATTTTTGTAAGGCTTAAAAAGAATTTGAAAATGGGGAAATATGGTGAATCACCTCTTCATTTACTGATGCTGCAATCAAGGCATAGGTCTTGCCATTCTTATTTCTTCAAATGGCTAATTCCTTGTCTGGGGTAGGTTTTTCTGGTTCTTTCTCTTCTTCTCAAACACAAAATCCTTTCCACAGATATTTAAAAATGAGAGTGTGTTTAATCTTCTTAGGCCAATTAGGATAGTTCTCCTTCCCATTGAGAACCACTCCCACAATAGATATCAATGAATGCATTGTAAATTTTGTACTGTGGGAAAAATAATACTTTTGTTACAAAATTTTACTACTAATAGAAAAAAGTATGATTATGATATCTGAAAACAAAGGTATTATGTGAGGGAGATTTATATGGGGGGAGGGTTAAATGGGGGAGGGATTAAATGAGGGAGGCCCCACGGTTATGACTTTCAGGATACTTTATAGTGACTATGAATTCAAAATATCAGTACGCATACACAAAATCAGACAACATTAAATTATGGAATATATGCATACATGAAAGCATTATTATTATGGAGACAACGAAACAATGTATATATGCTGGAAAATGTTATTACATATCTACCAATAGTGTTAACTCTGTGGTAATGAAGAGGCACAACATACATGTGGGGGAGAGACAATGTTCCAAATGCTAGAAGCATATGGGAGGGTAACGGTTAAGAGATATAGGCATGCAGAGAGTAGTATAGGTATCTGAAAAGTTGTATTAAACATAAATAATTGGTTACACATTATACAACAGAGGTATTGAATGTACACAAACCGTTGCACCGAAATTAGAATACCAAACAACATCTAATGTAATACAATGTACAACCTCTAATGTAATACAATTTCAGGTTGACAGCTCAGGAGGGAGTTTGACTATGCAACAGAGGGAGTTTGACTATGTAGGAGGGAGTTCAACTGTGCAATGAAGTGCCGAGATAGTGTGCAAAGGGAGCAGTGTTTGGGAGCAAGGTTTGGAGGCTGCTTTTGGGAGTAGGTAGACTAGAAGGAAATCACACCTCCTTGCAGCGTTTCCATAGTAGACTCAAAAACACAATGTATACCAATAGTTATATTATAATCGGTGTTCAGAGTGGGTGAGCATTCAACGTAACTGGAGTTTTGTGGTGGTGTGCTGATCTTCTACTACAAACATTAAATGTTACAACTTTCATTTGCCATACAAAAAAATTGACATATACCAAACCTCAACACTATCAATGCCATCCACATCACCATGCTTCCACTGCGTACCTCCAGGAAATGCACAGCCCATGCTCATTGCACCACGTTGCCTCAATATTGCATGAAACCCAGTGTTTAACGCACCTGCACATTTAATAATGCATGAAATTTTGCAGGGACTTGAGAGAGATGTCATTCTGTAAAGGATCCAGAACATAGGAAGATGAGGCAAAATAGGTAGAATGGGAGTTACAAAGTAGAGAGGGAAGCCAAAAATGGCACTGGCTCTGATACCATGTCAGACCGGGAGGTAACTCCTGAAATAAAATCTATTATTCACTTAGATTTCTCATAGTTATATACATGACAGAGTGACTCTTGGGTTTCTTCTCTCGATGCTCTTCCTTTTCCATTATTTATTATTTATGCTATTTACAACTTCTCACCCAATCCCCACGATTAGGTGTCAACATATACAAAGATCTAATATTTATACAAAATGTAGAGGCTATTCAGTAACTTTAGCAATGACACATGAATGAAACAAATCTTCTTCCTTGTTGACATAAGTATTTCAGAGTCTAATTGATTGGTTAATTAGATTATATGTCCCCTAAATATTGTGACAGAGTTTCTAATGGTGAAGGTGATTGGTCCTCTTAATGAATTGTGGTTGCAAAAGATTGATATCAAAGTTGCAGTGAATTGCCTTTTTTATTTGCAAAATATTGAAGGTTAATGAGATGGGTTTTGAATGAGTATGGAAACATTAGCAACAATGTTTCATGTGTTTTGATCAAGGACATAATTTATAACTCATGTTGATGCTAGTATTCTATTTCTAGGAGATCATATGTTTTATATTGGTGATGTGATATTTATGAGATAATTAAAAGTGATGTTATATGTTGACTAATGAAAATTTCCTATTACAGTAGTGTACTTCGTGTGACAACAATTGTTTTATATGTTATTCTCGTGACAAAGTGTATAAATTAGAAGACTTTTTTATTGCTAATGAGATCTAATTGAAATCAAGAGAGATAAATTTCTTCTACTATTTTGTAGAAAGGAAAACACATGATAGAAACACATGCAATAATTTGCAACCATAAGAAAATGAACAAAATGATTTTACAGGGGAACCTAGTTTGGAAAAACCCACCCTGCTACTTTGGATTAACTCGTATGGGAATATGGATCAATTACAATGACTGCTTCACACATGAATCCCACCATCCACTACACTTTTGATATCCTCTCACTAACTTTATATGGCCAACACTTATCCAATTCAAGCCTCATCTAACCTCCTATTTCATTGGACAATCCTGGAGGAATTAAGCTCCTAAATAATAGGGAAATAACCTATTTCCTTACGCAAATCCAAGTGGAATCGATCAACCGATCAATGAAAAATCATTGTACACTCAACAATATATAATTATAAATACAAATGTTCATTTTCTATGCACTCAACTAGGAAATTAGAATTCCATGCATGAATGGGTATACTTTAAGATGATTGACTAGTTAACTGAGAGATTGGTGATTTAAAAACAATCATAACTACTTAACTGGCCTTCAACTAACTAAATTAATGTCTAGAGCTCAGTTAACCAAGTTCAAGTATGAATAAATCAACTAGATTTCTTGATCTTAATAATCAAGTCACACACAACCCTACTTCTATCCTACAAACTCAAAATTTACTATCTTAACTGGTAGGCAAGGCCTTGTCACTCTAGCTAACTACAATCCAAGTCATGTTGCTAATGTGGAAAATTGAATTTTGTCCATTTGAATAAGACACTAGTAAAATTAATCATTTTCTTGCTACAATTTCAGCACTCCCTCTTAGCAAGAAAATAGTGTTGCACAACCCAAATCTTTGTTCTATAGGAATGTATTGTAACAAGACTACCTCTCACCATTGTTCCTGCTACTACAACTACTGCAACTGATAAGTATCAAAAATATTGAATCAATTGTGTCTCTGAGTTCCAACTATTTCCTTAGACTAGTGCTACTAGTATATGCATTATCTACTGGGAAATTTGTACTACTGTTGACTCTGTTGTCAACACTTCTATATGCTCCTTAGTGTCTTACTAATCTAACTAATATTGATCCTCCTATTATTGAATATTGCGGGCCCCTATAGAAAGGGTATTGATCCATTAAAAGAGTATACTACTACTACTACTACAACTACTACTCTACTATGGACCTTGCCCAAATATTTTAAACTCTGGGATTAAGGCTCTACATCACCCCACCTTACTCCTAGAGGTACATATACATGCATGGCGAAATATACCTATAGTTTGTTGATATTTTTCACTCTAACTCCAATCTGTTTCACTTGTCCAGTAGCAACATGCTTCAAAAAATATTTTCCCTTATTGAACACCACATGATAACCTTTGTCCTTCAATAAAACTGCATAAATCAATCTTTTCTTCATCTCAGGCACATGCATTACATTTTTGAGGTGAATATGGGAGCTTGACTCCCTATTAAAAGTGACAGTACCAATTCCTTTAGTAATATACCTCCCATCATCTGCAAATTCTATGTACAATTTGAGATCCGTCTACTCTAGTCTATTGAAGAATTTCATGTTTCCTCTCATATGATATGAGGCAAGAAAATATAGGTACCACTCACTCCCTCTTAATGTGATTTCCATGCAAGAAAAGAGGGTGAAAAATAACTCAAATTGAGATGCTAGAGCATCTCTTCCTGATCCTTACAAGGCTTCTTCCTAGATTTCTTTTGTGGAAACTTGGTTGCATAGTACCCGTATGCATGGTATTGAAATTTTTTTATTTCGCTGAGGTCCTTCTTGTTGCCATTGTTCTGGATGGACTCTGCATCACCTTGGGACTTTTTTTCCTTGGATTATTTCCTTTACCAACTAGAACATAATGTTCTTCCTCATCTACAATGGATGTGACACCACCTTTAGTGTTTCTTTTGATCTCCTCCTACACCAAATTAGACCAAAGTCTCTCGCAATCTAGTATATTATCTCTTCCATTAACTGAATGTTGATAGTTGTGCCAATATTTCAAAAGGACAAGGAGTGTTAAGCTTAGAAGTTTAGATGATGGAACATTTTCTCCTACTCCTCCAATTTCATCTTGAACCTGAGTGAATCTGGAGAGGTATTTTGGAATGGTTTCAATTTTCTGCATTCAAATTCTCTTAAGTTTATCTCTCAATGCTAATTTCATAACATCGCTACTACTTTGGAGGAGATCTATGAGAGTTTTCCACTTTGAAAAAGGAGACTCCTTTCCATGCAAATTTGAAACCACATGATCTCTGATACCCTCCAAAATAATCCACCCAACCTTTGTTGTGTGTTTCTTCCGTTAAGCAAGTGCTTGCGCATCTGATGCTACTGGGTTCAACATATCAATTTGTATATATTCCCATACTCCATTGTCATCCAGGGCAACATCCATCTTGACTTTCCAAGCACAAAAATTCAAGGTTCCCTCTAATGCATACTCAAGCCTCAATCCATTGAAAGAATGTTTTCCTGCACTAAAAAGAATCTACACCAAAAACTGTGTGAATCCAAATTTCTCTGAGAGGAGATATGGAACAAGGTTTCTATTTAGTCTTTTGATGTTTTGATACCATGTAGAAATTGAAATACATTTTCTACTGATCATGAAATCAAACTTAACTCAAGAGACACAAATTTATTTTACTATTCTGTGAAAAGGAAAAAACACAATAGAAACACATGCAATAACATGAAACTCTCAAAACATAAGGAACACAATGATTTTATAGGAGTACCCAACTGGGAAAATCCTCTCTATTGCTTTGCATTAATTCAAATGAGGATATGGATCAGTTACAATGAATTCTTGATCCAAATTGGATCATTTTATTGTTTTTCATCTATCATGATGCATTTAATGTGGAAAAAGTGGAGAAATCATCTCATGGGACCACTTTTTCCAACGGAACCTAGTTTGGTGAAACAAGGTATGAAACCTTCCAGGAGATTTTTTAGACATCAAATGATGCTTTTTTGGGGCAAAGCATTGTATCTTTAGTGCGAAACATTTTCATTCTATTATAAACAAAGAGACCTTTTCAATGATGTAAGAAGCACACCAATAAGAGTCTGTATGCAAAAGTTATACCACTCAGAAATTGACCTTCTTGGTTTCACACCTATAGTTTGGGAGGATGCCACATCATCCCCCATTATTTATGGAAAAGGGGCTAGCCACGTGTTTTTTATGTAAAATACTCTAGATTATTATATTTTGTAACTCTAGTTAAGAGTTGATGTAGTCAAAATTAACCACAAGTAGGCTATGAAGTTGTGTTATAACCGGGCCGCTAAGAGGAAGAGGCATTCCATTCTTTTAAGAGAATTTTGTTCCATAGATGAGAAAATATAGCCAGGAGAGGTATGAGGTAGAGCACATAGAGAGGATATGTGCACCGTAGCATCCCATAGGCCACAAACATTACTTCTTTGTACCTACAACCATATTTCTAGATAGAGAAAGAGAGTGAAGGGACTTCACCTTCCATCTAGGTTTTCTCCCAGAAGGGTTTCCCAGAGAGAATATCTTGTGTCTTATGTGCGCGTGAGATTATTTTGTTGTTCTTTACTTTTCTCAATAACTTCCATTTGCATGCATGTACTAGTTACAATAAAATCTATAGATCTAGTGTTAGAAATATTGAGAAGGGGGGTGAATTAGTATTCCTTAGGAATTATCACTTTTAAATATTTTCACAGCACTAGTTAATATTCAATTATTATTATTTTTTATATCATAATAACAATAAATAAAATAACATAGTAGGCACAAGAATTTTAGGTCAAAAACCCCCTTCGGGTCAAAAGCCACTTAACGCTTTTCTAATAATTTTTTTAATATTCAACCCCAAATGAAATGAAAGAAGCAAATTCCTATAATTCTATAAAAGCATTCTTCTCTAGCTCCCACTAGAAGGACACCCTAATGCATAGGTTTCTTTAGTAATCAACTAAATGGGTGCCCCAAGACCCTAGCAAGCCATAAATCACGCTAGCATCGCCCTACCACCATGAAGTGTTCATAGGCCCCAACCTGTAGGTGAATTCATAAACCTACCTAGAAACTTTGAGTCATCTTTCCAAGCCATAGGTCTAATGAAGATTGGATTCTTCAAGAAAGAGTTATCCCAAATCTCCCATGATGACCTGATCGTAGACAAGTTTAGTAGAGCAAACTTGTACGAAGTGTCACGTGTCGTTGTTGTGACCTTTAGCCCTAAAAATGATACCCAACAAACTAAAGTTTGTCCTCATTCTGTCACTATTTACGAAAGTAATGATGATTTTCCCAATGTCACCTATTTGTCATGGAATTCAGGAGTCTGTAAAAAACCCTAACTTCCTCATATCATATCCCATAAAATATGGCGAACCAAGATTTTAAATTCAGTCACAAGTTTCACCAAGACTTTCATTCAAATGTGTTTTAATTTTAGCTTCGATGCTTCACAGAAAATAAGGTATAGCAACAATTCCACGATGACATGTTTGAAGCCACAAAATTGTTACTAGAGGAGGATATGAGGGTCACTATTTATATGAATGTCTTGAGTTTAGAGGGTCCTCAAAAAGTGAACGTTGGAGGGATTTGAGGAGAAAAAAACATTATTAATTATTGAATATTCAATCAACACAACCAACTATGAGTGCCATGCCATAACCCCACAGGGTTTTAGCCCAATAACTAGGGTTAATAACTTCAAACATGAATCTCTCTCTAATCCTAAATAATTACGTGGCGTTCCATATATCAATCGAAACATATAAACAAGTAAAATTTATCTAGAAGATCCTTGACTCAGAATAGAGTAAGTTGTGAAGTTAAAATGGCTATGCAAGATCGGGGTAGCCCCTGGTGCTACTTGTGTTGACATTAATGACAACCACTGATCAACAATCTCCCCCTTTGGCATTGATGGCAACACACATACTCCCACTATGATCATGACACCTCTTCTGACTGCCTTCTCTCTCCATTTGTCATCAATGGTAAAGGGTAACTCCCCCTGAAAAACTATCATCCTACAGACCTGTACACACATCCACTCCCCCTTTGTACTTAGTTATATAAGAGAAAGATTATAGTGAGAACTTGGGAGAATCCCAAACTTTTGGCAAAGATACTCAAATGCTTCACATAGCAATAGTTTGGTAAAGATGTCAGCAATTTGTTCCTTTGTGCCAACATATTCAAGCTTGATATTCTTTTCAACAACCTTCTCTCTAAAGAAATGATATTTGATAGGAATTTGATTTCTTTTGGAATGCATCACAAGATTTTTGGAGATACTGATGGCACTAGTGTTATCGCGGAAGATAGGAACAAGCTCATCAAACTAAACTTGAAGATATTGAAAGGCTTTCTTCATCTTGAAAACTTAATAGTTGTTGCCACAATGTATCCTACTTCCATTGTGGATAACGAGATTGAAGAATGATTTTTACTTAATCATGAGACAAGGCAATCACCTAGACAAAACATTGCTCCACTAGTACTCTTACGATCATCAACACTTCTTGCCCAATCTAGATTTGTATAAGCTTGGATAACCAGATCATTTCCTTTGGAATACCATAGAACATATTCTGATGTACCCCTATGGTATCGAATAATTATTTTGATGCCAATAGTATGAGATTGTTTTGGTGCTCCTTGTAATCATGCTACTTGTCCAAAAACCTGCATCACATTTGGTAGGGAGACCGTAACATATATGAGACTACCAATCATGGATCTATACAACCTTTGGTCCACATCTGTTGACAAATCTTCGTGTAACCAATTACGATGGGGGTAAGGATAGGATTGCAATCTTCCATCTTGAATTTCTTGAGAATTTCCTTGATGTACTTGATTTGATATATGAATATTCCTTTATCCTGTTGAGATATCTCGATAATTGTTAGATTGTCTTGGTCCACTTCCACATAGAGATTTCTTGTCAACGCTTCCTTTCTTGAATATGTAATACTTCAACTAGTCTTCTCCCCCTGAACATCTAATGAAACTGCCATGTTGTTCAGACTACATGTCTCTCAATCATAGACTTGTGTCATATACTATTGCATAGACTCCTCATCTTCAAATTTGTAGGAGTGTAAAAGCTGAATTGTTTCAAAGAGTGTTTCATTTAACGAACCGTCTTGACTTGAGTCATTAACTGAGGCAGGTGCTTATTCCTCACATTCCATTACAAATGTGAAATTATAACTGTTGGGACCTTATTTCCTTCTTGATTTTCTTGCTCATCCTATACCAATTTTCCTTCCCAAACCTTCTTATTCTCGTCGTCAATATTTTCATACATGGTTGATTCCATCTTGTATCTACAAATACAAGATATGTGCCCATAGTTATGACATTTATAACATTCGATGTTATTCATAGAAGGTTATGTTTGGTGTATATCTCATGATCCTGCAAATTTCCTTCTAGGGTTTTGCCGATAATAGTTGTACCTATATGGAACTTCACAATCCCTAGCCATATGTCCAAAATTATCACATTTGTGACATTTGGCATCATCTCTCAAATGATCAAATTTTTTATATTATGCTAAGTTCTGGAATATCCATTTCTAAAGGATCACTTGGAATTATATTCATTCCAAACATACATACGACATTCTGCAGCTCTATGTCCAAACCTTCCACATGAATAAAAATGAGCATAAAAGATAGGTTGGTACCTGGGAGGAGATATTCTTCAAGGAATTGTCATCCTAGGTTCTTCGTGCGAGTCTTGATCTATTGATTTAACTGAGAGATCTATGTGCTTGGTAGATTTTTCATATCCATCTTCTTTAATTGTCATAGAAGGACTCAACTTCTTTTCAAATTTTTCTTTGTAACCAAGACCAATCTTGTCACTGTATGATCGGTTGTTGTTGATTAGTTCGTCTAAAGTCTTTGAACTGTTGGCGTAGTTTTGAAACATTTTTCCATTTTTGACTTCCTTTCATAGAGCAACTAATTCATCTTTGAATGCTTCTCTTTCTTTGTTGCTTTCCTTTAATTCTTTCCTGAGAGATCTTCAATTAACTTGTATTCTTCAACCTTGATTTTAAGGTTGAGGACTTGTTCTCTTTTTGTCTTCAATTCATCTCCAAGAGTGTTTACATTCTTCTTCTTAGCTTTGAACTATTTGATAACCCTCATCAATTCGTTTTGAAATTTAGCCTCAGCCATTTCTTCTTCGTCGTCTCCTTCTTCATCAAGTTCCTCTTGCTTATTGTGCTTGGCCATAAAAAATACTCTTCTGTTGAATTCTTCTTCATTATCAATGTCTTCCTTGGATGAGGAACTATCTTCTTTAGTGAAGAAACTTTTCTTAAACCATTTATTCTTGCCTTTCTTTT
The DNA here is from genome assembly GCA_000404065.3 of Pinus taeda. NCBI lineage: Eukaryota > Viridiplantae > Streptophyta > Pinopsida > Pinales > Pinaceae > Pinus > Pinus taeda. The sequence continues at coordinate 143,602 of APFE031283276.1, read as the reverse complement.
TTAACTTCCTAGGATTTTTCTTTCCATTCGTAACAACCCCATTTCTATGAGGACATTTGGCTATAAAATGCCAAACCTCACCATGGTCAAAACATATTAATGGAAGTTTACCTTTGAATTTTCCCATACCTATTCTCATTTTCTACATGAAGTAGGTACGTTCTTTATTTGAGAGTTCTTCTTCCAGTTCTTCCTTTTCTTCATCCTTACAGCTACAAGTTTTTTTTTTTTCTGATTTTGCCTATCCTTACCATTCTTCTTAGATGTTGCAAATGATGTTTCTAAGTGAGATGTGTGATCCTCTTCTTCAATCCTCATTTCATATGTTGTAAGAATTCCATGAAATCCATCTATGCTAATATTGGTCATATTCAATCTATCTTCCAAGAAAGATACCTTAGGGTTAAATCTTGCTAGAAAGGTTCCGAGGATCTTTCAGACAACAATTTACATTTCAACAGGTTCTCTAAAAGCATTCAATATATTTGTTGTTTCATCAAAATGCTGAAAGTATGTAGTAATACTTTTATCTTGCCTCATTTTGAGTTGATCAAATATTTCCCTGAAAACTTGAAGCTTTGCTTCTTTAACCATTGAGTCATCTGCATATATATTTTCAAGCTTGCCTCATACCTATTTAGCAGTTTTGCAACTCAATACCTTAACATAAACAGATTCTATAAGCCCATTGATAATAAGATATTTATCCTTTGCATCATATACATATGTTTCTTACCTTGTTCATCCTCAGTCAGTGAGAAGACTTTGTCAAAAATCTCCCATACTTCATATCCTTGCACCAACAAATGAACCTGCATTCTTCCACTCCAAAGTGCATAGTTATTTCCATTGAGAAAAGGAACTCTATTCTTAGTATAGCCCATGATCTCCTTCTAGTTGTTACACTGTTATTGAAGGAACCAAGCTACGATACCAATTGTTGGAAATAAAGAGAGAAGGGGTGAATCAATATTCCTTAGCAATTATCACTTTTAAATATTTTTGGAGCATTAATTAATATTCATTTATTATTAATGTTTATACAGTAATAACAGTAAATAAAAGAACACAGTAGGCATAAGAATTTTAGGTGGAAAACTCCCTCAGGGTCAAAAGCTACCGAATGGTTTTCGAATAAATTCTTTAATCTTTAGCCCCAAGTGAAATGAGAACAACATATTCCTAGAATTATAGAAAAGCATTGTTCTTCAGCTCCCACTAGAAGGACACCCCAACACCTTAGTTTCTTCAGTAATGAACTCAATGGATGTGCTAACACCCTAGTGAACCACAATTCACCCTAGCACCATACCACCACCTTGAAGTGTTCACAATCCCCAACATGTAGGTGCATTCCTACACCTACCTAGAAACTCTGATTCCTCTTTCCAACCCCACTAATCTAATCAATATTGGATTCTTAAAGAAATAGCTATGCCCAATCTCCCACGATGCCCTGATTATAGAATAATTCAATAGAGTGAACTTGTACAAAGTGCCACATGTCACAGTTGCAACCTTCATCCCTTAAAAAGATAAATAACAAACTAAAGTTTGTCCTCTTTCTACCACTATTTAATAAATTTGAATCCAATGCTCAAAGAGAAATTTATGACTATTTTCCCAATGTCACCTGTTTGACATGGAATTTGGGATCCTACAAAAAATCTAACTTCCTGAGATCACATCTCTACAAATATAGTGAACCAAGATCTGATATTCAATCACGAGATTCATTAAGATTCTGGCTCAAACGAGTTTTAATTTCAGCTTCTTATGCTTCGCAGAACAAAAGTTATAGCGAACATGTCACGATGATCTATTTGAGGCCACAAAATCTCCACTAGAGGAGGATATGAGGGTCACTATTTATATGAATGTCCTGAGTTGACAGGGTCCTCAACAAGTGAATGTTGGAGGGATTTTAGAGAACTTTTTATTATTATTAATTATTGACTATTCAATGACCACAACTAATTATGAGTTTCATGAGACAACCTCACAGGGTTTTAGCCCACTAACTAGGGTTACTAACTTCAAACATGAATATCTCTCAAGCATTAAAGAATGACGTGGTGCGACATTTATCAAGGGAAACATAATGATGAATAGAATCCATATAGAACATCATTGACTCAGAATAGAGTAAGTTGTCAAGTCAAAATGCCCATGAAAGATCGGGGTAGCCCCTGGTGCTTCTTGGGTTGTCGTCAATGACAACCACTGATCAACATCTAGAAATTAATAAACCATAATAGTGTAGAATCTCATATTTTTAATACAATATTTTCGAATATCTTGTGACTAACTACCGAGTGGAATATGCATGGAAGTTTAGAGATGAATGCTTCATGCATGAAGCACATTTTTCACTACAATTATAATCTCCTTCTCACTGATTTGATATGACCAACACTTAGCCAATTCAAGCCTTAGCCAACCTCCTATTTCCTTTCACAATCTTGGAGGAATTAAGCTCCTAAATAATAGAGAAATTCCTTATTTCCTTGTGAAAATACAACGGGAATTGATCACCTTCTCAGTGAAAAATCATTGTACACTCAATGATATACAATTGTAAATATAAATGTACCTTTTCCATCCACTCAAATAGTGAATTCAAATTCCATGCATGACTGGGTCTATTTTTAGCTGATTAACTAGTTAGCTAAGAGATGAGTGAGTTAACAACAATGATAACTACTCAACTAATGACTAGAGCTCAGTTAATTGAGTTCAACTAACAATAACTCAACTAGATTTCTGGATCTTAGCAATCAACTCATGTCCAACTCTAATTATAGCATCTAAACTCTAATTTACTAACTTAACTAGTAGACAAGGCTATGTCGCTCTAGCTAACGACAATCCAAGTCACCATACTCATGTCGACAATTGAATTTTCTCAATTTGACTAAGGGACTAGTCAAATGAAGCCTTTTCTTGTGACAATTTCAAATACAAGTTGTGTGACTTATTTTGTGACTAATATTGTGAAAAACCTTATGATCAGTGACTTTTTTTCAGAGTATTGGTATCGTATTTGGTATTCACTGGTTTATGATTTAGTGATTCAAGGACTTGGTGCTTCAACATTGGTGTTTGGTATTCAGTGGTTTGGTACTTTGTATTTGTAGTGTTGGTCTATTGGATTGATTTGGTTTCTGTATATTTAGTTGAGATTTAAAGATTGGTTTACTTCAGTATTTGGCGGTTCGATGCTTCAGTGGTTTAGTTGGTTCATAGTGCTTCAATGATTCAATTTTGTTTTGAGCTTATTGATGGTGTAGGTCCAATTTGAGAATTGATGAAAGATGTCTTGCATGTTTGTGATGGTTAATTGATATGTGGATACAGTGAGAAATATTGTGAAACATAGTCCATGAGGTGGTTAGGGTTGGAGCCTTTAGTGAGGGAATCAAAGCTATCTTTATGTGGTAGCTATTAAACTTGTTGAGAGTTTAGGAGACTCCTTCTGGTAGGTGCCAATAAAATTTATTGGGGGGTTGTAGCTCCCTTATAGTGATTGTTGGAGAATGAGTGGAGGTTGTAGCCTCCTGTAGGTAGGATTCCGTGTGATGGTAAGAGTTTGTTCTAGTATAAGACAATGATGTAATGAATAAGTTTTATTTATAAAAAATAAGAATATAGAGATGATAGCAACGATGGTTTTCTGCCACATTGGGTTTACACCTAAAATCCCTGTGTCCATTTGTTTGATATATTGATGTACTCTATGGTTTACATGTTTAATTTTTTATGCTACTCATGATTTAATGGATAAACTATAAATAACATTGTGATATATTGAATGAAGTAATGGTTTAGATATAATTATGAATTGAAAGACTAAATTAAGTGACGTATAATTTGGGAATAAAATATTAATCCACCCCCCGGCCAATATTTCTAACAATTTATTTGTTATGGAGAAACCTTCATTGCACATGAGTTTTAGTTATCTTTATTTCCCGCTTAAACCAAGAAACTATGGTAATAAATATTAGTTTTATTGGATAAAAAAAATTGAGCACAAGATGGTAGCTTGGTCTCATTGATGACTGTTGATTGGTGGTAGGATGACTATTGCACAAGTAGTATTGCAAAGTATAGTATTTTATTGGATGCATCTTTATTTGATGCCCAAAAACAACATCATAAGAATTAATTCTATTATATCAAAGTTTATTTGGGCAATTTCCAAAGAAGCATATAAAATTCACCTAGCTCATCTAGAGGACATTACTTTGAAAAAGGAGGATGAAGGTTGGGGTATTAAGGACATTGAAAAGTTTGGTGGGCATTGTTGATGAAGAGTTTATGGCCTGCACTGAACATATATGGAATTTTGAAATAGATAATAAAGGGAAGATATTTGAGAAATCAATCTTTAGTGACATCGATTAAGATGGGGCCCATGTTCCACTTGTTGCCTCATACATTTCGAATAGTATGATGAAAGTTAAGTATTCGCTTATTGGGAATTTGAAATGGCGAGTGGGACTAGTAATGTGGTGGATATTTGTTTAGATCCCATCCGTTGATTCTTTTGTGATCATACCTTGTATGTTCCTCTTATTAAGTAGATTCATAATTTGGGTGTTTATTACATAAATCAAATTCATGTTACCACTAGGTCTTCCTCCTTATATCGTTTGTGGACAAGATCTTGAGAACTTGGCTTATATGCTGCATTGGCAACATCTTGGGACAAGTACGTGCATAAAATATCCTTGTATGGTATTTTTTTGAATCAAAAAGGGATATCTACACAAGGGATGGAAAATCAATATAGGGTCGGATCTCACTGGAGGAAGCATACTGGTATATCTCAACTATGCCTCAACATTTGATGAAAATAAGATGCTTCAAGAAAATTTGGTGTTGGAACATCCCATTTAAACTGAAATGTTTTTGTTGGTTCAGTTGGAAAAACAAGATATTGACTTGGGAAAATTTATGTCGAAGGGGATTCATTGACCTAAGCAAATGTATTTTGCGCAAATTGGACCTTCTCAGTGAAACATGATTGTACACTCAATGATATACAATTGTAAATATAAATGTGCCTTTTCCATCCACTCAAATAGTGAATTCAAATTCCATGCATGACTGGGTCTATTTTTAGTTGATTAACTAGTTAGCTAAGAGATGAGTGAGTTGACAACAATGATAACTACTCAACTAATGACTAGAGCTCAGTTAATTGAGTTCAACTAACAATAACTCAACTAGATTTCTGGATCTTAGCAATCAACTCATGTCCAACTCTAATTATAGCATCTAAACTCTAATTTACTAACTTAACTAGTAGACAAGGCTATGTCGCTCTAGCTAATGACAATCCAAGTCACCATACTCATGTCGAAAATTGAATTTTCTCAATTTGACTAAGGCACTAGTCAAATGAAGCCTTTTCTTGTGACAATTTCAAATACAAGTTGTGTGACTTATTTTGTGACTAATATTGTGAAAAAACCTTATGATCAATGACTTTGTTGCAGAGTATTGGTATCGTATTTGGTATTCACTGGTTTATGATTTCATGATTCAAGGACTTGGTGCTTCAACATTGGTGTTTGGTATTCAGTGGTTTGTTACTTTGTATTATTAGTGTTGGTGTATTGGATTGATTTGGTTTCTGTATATTTAGTTGAGATTTAAAGATTGGTTTACTTCAGTATTTGGTGGTTCGATGCTTCAGTAGTTTAGTTGGTTCATAGTGCTTCAGTGATTCAATTTTGTTTTGAGCTTATTGATGGTGTAGGTCCAATTTGAGAATTGATGAAAGATGTCTTGCATGTTTGTGATGGTTAATTGATATGTGGATACAATGTGAAATATTGTGAAACATAGTCCATGAGGTGGCCAGGGTTGGAGCCTTTAGTGAGGGAATCAAAGCTATATTTATGTGGTAGCTATTAAACTTGTTGAGAGTTTAGGAGACTCCTTCTGGTAGGTGCCAATAAAATTTATTAAGGGGTTGTAGCTCCCTTACAGTGATTGTTGGAGAATGAGTGGAGGTTGTAGCCTCCTGTAGGTAGGATTCCGTGTGATGGTAAGAGTTTGTTCTAGTATAAGACAATGATGTAATGAATAAGTTTTCTTTATAATAAATAAGAATATAGAGATGATAGCAACGATGGTTTTCTGCCACATTGGGTTTACACCTAAAATCCCCGTGTCCATTTGTTTGATGTATTGATGTCCTCTATGGTTTACATGTTTAATTTTTTATGCTACTCATGATTTATTGGATAAACTATAAATAACATTGTGATCTATTGAATGAAGTAATGGTTTAGATATAATGATGAATTGAAAGACTAAATTAAGTGACATAATTTGGGAATAAAATATTAATCCACCCCCCCACCAATATTTCTAACAATTTATTTGTTGTGGAGAAACCTTCATTGCACATGAGTTTTAGTTATATTTATTTCCCCCTTAAACCAAAAAGCTATGGTAATAAACATTAGTTTTATTGGATAAAAAAAATTGAGCACAAGATGGTAGCTTGGTCTCATTGATGACTGTTGATTGGTGGTAGGATGATTATTGCACAAGTAGTATTGCAAAGTATAGTATTTTATTGGATGCATCTTTATTTGATGCCCAAAAACAACATCATAAGAATTAATTCTATTATATCAAAGTTTATTTGGGCAATTTCCAAAGAAGCATATAAAATTCACCTAGCTCATCTAGAGGACATTACTTTGAAAAAGGAGGATGAAGGTTGGGGTATTAAGGACATTGAAAAGTTTGGTGGGCATTGTTGATGAAGAGTTTATGGCGTGCACTGAACATATATGGAATTTTTAAATAGATAATAAAGGGAAGATATTTGAGAAATCAATCTTTAGTGACATCGATTAAGGATGGGGCCCACGTTCCACTTGTTGTCTCATACATTTCGAATAGTATGATGAAAGTTAAGTATTGGCTTATTGGGAATTTGAAATGGCGGGTGGGACGAGTAATGTGGTGGATATTTGTTTAGATCCCATCCGTTGATTCTTCCGTGATCATACCTTGTATGTTCCTCTTATTAAGTAGATTCATAATTTGGGTGTTTATTACATAAATCAAATTCATGTTACCACTAGGTCTTCCTCCTTATATCCTTTGTGGACAAGATCTTGAGAACTTGGCTTATATGCTGCATTGGCAACATCTTGGGACAAGTACATGCATAAAATATCCTTGTATGGTATTTTTTTGAGTCAAAAAGGGATATCTACACATGGGATGGAAAATCAATATAGGGTCAGATCTCACTGGAGGAAGCATACTGGTATATCTCAACTATGCCTCAACATTTGATGAAAATAAGATGCTTCAAGAAAATTTGGTGTTGGAACATCCCATTTAAAATGAAATGTTTTTATTGGTTCAATTGGAAAAACAAGATATTGACTTGGGAAAATTTATGTCGAATGGGATTCATTGACCTAAGAAAATGTATTTTGCGCAAATTGGACCTTCTCAGTGAAAATTCATTTTACACTCAATGATATACAATTGTAAATATAAATGTGCCTTTTCCATCCACTCAAATAGTGAATTCAAATTCCATGCATCACTGGGTCTATTTTTAGCTGATTAACTAGTTAGCTAAGAGATGAGTGAGTTAACAACAATGATAACTACTCAACTAATGACTAGAGCTCAGTTAATTGAGTTCAACTAACAATAACTCAACTAGATTTCTGGATCTTAGCAATCAACTCATGTCCAACTCTAATTATAGCATCTAAACTCTAATTTACTAACTTAACTAGTAGACAAGGCTATGTCACTCTAGCTAACGACAATCCAAGTCACCATACTCATGGCGAAAATTGAATTTTCTCAATTTGACTAAGGCACTAGTCAAATGAAGCCTTTTCTTGTGACAATTTCAAATACAAGTTGTGTGACTTATTTTGTGACTAATATTGTGAAAAAACATTATGATCAGTGACTTTTTTGCAGAGTATTGGTATCGTATTTGGTATTCACTGGTTTATGATTTAGTGATTCAAGGACTTGGTGCTTCAACATTGGTGTTTGGTATTCAGTGGTTTGGTACTTTGTATTTGTAGTGTTGGTGTATTGGATTGATTTGGTTTCTGTATATTTAGTTGAGATTTAAAGATTGGTTTACTTCAGTATTTGGTGGTTCGATGCTTCAGTGGTTTAGTTGGTTCATAGTGCTTCAGTGATTCAATTTTGTTTTGAGCTTATTGATGGTGTAGGTCCAATTTGAGAATTCATGAAAGATGTCTTGCATGTTTGTGATGGTTAATTGATATGTGGATACAGTGTGAAATATTGTGAAACATAGTCCATGAGGTGGTCAGGGTTGGAGCCTTTAGTGAGGGAATCAAAGCTATATTTATGTGGTAGCTATTAAACTTGTTGAGAGTTTAGGAGACTCCTTCTGGTAGGTGCCAATAAAATTTATTAAGGGGTTGTAGCTCCCTTACAGTGATTGTTGGAGAATGAGTGGAGGTTGTAGCCTCCTGTAGGTAGGATTCCGTGTGATGGTAAGAGTTTGTTCTAGTATAAGACAATGATGTAATGAATAACAATGATGTAATGAATAATTTTTCTTTATAATAAATAAGAATATAGAGATGATAGCAATGATGGTTTTCTGCCACATTGGGTTTACACCTAAAATCCCCGTGTCCATTTGTTTGATGTATTGATGTCCTCTATGGTTTACATGTTTAATTTTTTATGCTACTCATGATTTATTGGATAAACTATAAATAACATTGTGATCTATTGAATGAAGTAATGGTTTAGATATAATTATGAATTGAAAGACTAAATTAAGTGACGTATAATTTGGGAATAAAATATTAATCCACCCCCCCGCCAATATTTCTAACAATTTATTTGTTGTGGAGAAACCTTCATTGCACATGAGTTTTAGTTATCTTTATTTCCCCCTTAAACCAAAAAACTATGGTAATAAACATTAGTTTTACTGGATAAAAAAAATTGAGCACAAGATGGTAGCTTGGTCTCATTGATGACTGTTGATTGGTGGTAGGATGATTGTTGCACAAGTAGTATTGCAAAGTATAGTATTTTATTGGATGCATCTTTATTTGATGCCCAAAAACAACATCATAAGAATTAATTCTATTATATCAAAGTTTATTTGGGCAATTTCCAAAGAAGCATATAAAATTCACCTAGCTCATCTAGATGACATTACTTTGAAAAAGGAGGATGAAGGTTGGGGTATTAAGGACATTGAAAAGTTTGGTGGGCATTGTTGATGAAGAGTTTATGGCGTGCACTGAACATATATGGAATTTTTAAATAGATAATAAAGGGAAGATATTTGAGAAATCAATCTTTAGTGACATCGATTAAGGATGGGGCCCACGTTCCACTTGTTGTCTCATACATTTCGAATAGTATGATGAAAGTTAAGTATTGGCTTATTGGGAATTTGAGATGGCGGGTGGGACTAGTAATGTGGTGGATATTTGTTTAGATCCCATCCGTTGATTCTTCCGTGATCATACCTTGTATGTTCCTCTTATTAAGTAGATTCATAATTTGGGTGTTTATTACATAAATCAAATTCATGTTACCACTAGGTCTTCCTCCTTATATCCTTTGTGGACAAGATCTTGAGAACTTGGCTTATATGCTCTATTGGCAACATCTTGGGACAAGTACGTGCATAAAATATCCTTGTATGGTATTTTTTTGAATCAAAAAGGGATATCTACACATGGGATGGAAAATCAATATAGGGTCAGATCTGACTGGAGGAAGCATACTGGTATATCTCAACTATGCCTCAACATTTGATGAAAATAAGATGCTTCAAGAAAATTTGGTGTTGGAACATCCCATTTAAACTGAAATGTTTTTGTTGGTTCAGTTGGAAAAACAAGATATTGACTTGGGAAAATTTATGTCGAATGGGATTCATTGACCTAAGCAAATGTATTTTGCGCAAATTGGACCTGGAGGATGTGGTCCACCTCTTTCTAAAATGTCCTTTCACAATTTCAGTACGGTATGACGTGTTGCAAATTTTAAGCATATATGCACATTGTAACTCATCTTCTATGGAACATTTTTTGCATGATTAGTTATTTTAATATGGGGAATATCATACTCTTCCATTATATAGTATTTCAATATGATATGAGGTGTTGCAAATTTTAAACATGTAAGCATATTGGAACTCATCTTCTATGGAATATTGTTTGCATGATTTGTTATTTTAATAAAAGGACTATCATACTCTTCCATTGCATATCATCTAGGGAATTTGGAAATGCCATAATGCAATTTTATTTGCAAATTATCCCCTAATTATAAATTGCATTTGCATTTGCATTAGGATTCAATTGATTTTTTCAATGATTTTGGGCCTGTGATTAACAAGGGATCCATGAGGCATATTCTTCCAAGGAATATTTGCAGCAGACACCCTATGGGGTTTTTTGATGGGGTGAATAAAAGAAATATATGTAGTTGTGGAGTTTACATAGTTTTAAAACCTGATTATCGTTATCATTTCAGTTTGAATAATTGTGTTGGCTCCAACACACATGCCAAGGTAATTACCATATGGGTGTTTCTAAACTGTGCAAAGTGGCTATCTATTGAGTTAATAGATGTATATTGAGATTCAAAAGTGGTTATATAGTGGGTCTCAAAGCGATCAACTTTTAACCCTTCATTAATTTTTTTTTTCTAAGTAAAGTTAATCCATTAATATGATACAAAAAGTAGTTACAAAGTTTCTTGGCCAGAAAGGAACCCGACCTTAATTAGCATCCAGCCATGAAATTTGTCTGAGACTGCCCGAACAAAGGGGAAACCAGACCAAAAGAAAGTATGTCCAAAAAACAACCAGATTTAACCTACAGTTTTCCTGACGAGGCCAACCGATCTAAACCAACATCAAAAACCACCCACAAAACAATAGATTATCCTGACTAGACCAACCAACCAACAGATTACCCTAAGGACACATAAGAATTAATAGAACTAAACCCAAAAGTAAAAGTAATGTCACCTGGCAGACATGACACACGTCACTAAGTCTTCCGGAGCATGTTCCTCCACAATTGGACATGCCCAGTCATCCGAGTTGTCCGATTCGCCACGTCCCACCACCTACTGTTCTTCCTCCCTGCTTCTAGCCTCAACCTTTGGGCTTGACATGTCATCCATATGGCTTTCCATGGCTTGCATGTCACCTTGAATGTTCATCTCAACATGCGAGCTACTAGCAATGGCTTTACCATGTCATTTGTTCCGACCTCCATTATCCTCCTCCGCATCATTGCTGGCCCGGTTACTGCTTGGGCCAGCTCGGTGTGTCTCCTCCATGGAAATGGTCATGGGAATGTGCTGCTCAGTCTCTTTTGTAATGGAGATGGAGACTGTGGTGACAATAACTGGGCAATTCAAAGAGCTATGGAACCAAAACTACGTCGTGTGAGGAACCTGATGTAGAGGCATAGGAAAGGTTGCAGTGCGAACGACCACCTCTTCACGTCTTGAGTTGTGGAGACTAGCTCTACCTCTGCCGCTCTTAGTATTTGGATACTAACTTGCAAGACTGTAATGGTGGGGGATTTTGGTAGAGGAGGTAGGGTAAGCAGAGTTATGGCTGCGCAAAGCTAGGGAGCGAGAACTTCCTCCCTATGTGCCACCGTGTCGACTACGCATTCGGTGGCAGACCATGGTGGAAATAGGAACAGTGAAAGGGTTAGGAGGAGCAGAAGAGGAATTTACAGAAGAGGAGGTTACTGAGTGTTGGAGGACGTAAGCCAAATTGCAAAGGTTTTTATGGGAATGGTGGAAGCCATTACCCAAATCAAGACAGCTCACAATCTAGCGTCTGCGCCTGGTACTAGTTCGTTCAGTCGGCTCTCCTTCCTGCAAAGGGAATGCACAGTGAAACATGGGCAGAATGACAGGATTGTTCTCTGACTCCATGGTTATGCAGGTTCTGGCCTTGCCTCAACTGGAGTAGGCATTAAATGCCGCCTTCAAGGTGCCATGAATGTCATTCATGGTGACCTTGGGATGGTTGCAGAGGACCATGTGGCCACCCCGCTCACCGTCACCCCCTCTCATCAACATAATAATCTTAATTAACACCCGCATCCGGGGGTTGAGCTTCCTTGTGCACCAGGTCAGTGAAAATTCTCAGTTGATTGTGGTCATCTATGATGTTGAGAAGGTCGTAATGTAGGATTTGGTCCTGTTCTACCCCAATGCTTTCCAAGAGATCATCAACTTTGTTACTATCCCTTTTGACATGAATAAAAGTAATTACTCTCCTGTCTTTTATCCATTTCTGTATCGTTTCAAGCCTGGCCATTAATCTCCAGCTTTTGGCAACTCATGAATCTGTGCTTCCTTGTTGGATTTGAGTGGCCATATTGATTAGGATTTGAGTTTCCCCTTCTATAATGATGGATAAAAATTATGTTGGTCAACTAGCTTCATGCCTTGCCATAGTCCTTCCAGTTATGCAAAATTGTTCGTATCCCATCCAATGGAGCCAAAATATAATAGTAGGGGTTGGCCCTCATGATTTCTGAATATGCCTCCGTATCTTTCTTTGCTCAGGTTGCCCTTGGAGGCACCATCGAAATTTAACTTAATCACTCCTTTTGGGGGGTGTAACCAATGTGAAAGTTGCATGGTTGTAATGCTAGGTCTATTGGAATTCAATTGTGCTTATTGGAGCTGGATGTTCCAATTAGCCCATATGCTTAATTCCTGAGGTTAGGTAGGAAAATCCTAAGTTGTCCATTGATGCAATGCAAGAGTTTCCTTGATGTTCTGACATAAGTTAGTCCATATAATTTCTAAGGAAGTTTTGTGATTTTTGAAAATACTCTTATTTTGTTCCTTCTAGATTGTCCAGAGAAGGAGACCTGGCAATATATTCCACAACTTGTTGAGAAATTTGTTGTTATAGGGATCTGGAGTCCAGTTGCAAATGGTGCCTCTTATATCCCCAAGAAGTCTGCAGGGTATTTGGCATCTGAAAGTGAGCTTTTCCCAGAGTTGATTGGCCATGTGGCAAGAGTCCATGATGTGCTGAATAGCTTCTTCATTGTTTTGTCAGTTGAGATAGTAAGATGGTCCTTGAAGTCCTCTTTTGATTAAGTTGTCCCATGTGAGAATTATTTGATGTTATAATAGCTAGATAAAAGTGGAAACTTTGGGCCAGATCCCAATAGTCCATATATGATTCCAAGAAGGTTCTATTGGTTCCTAAATTTGGGGAATTATCTAGTATGCTTCTTTTGTGGTGTATGTTCCTTTTGGTGTATATCCCCATCTTAGAACATCAATTCCTCTATTGAATTTGATTCTTTTGCTAGTGATCTCTTTGTGTAGCTCCATGTTATGAGCTTTCATTTCTTATAGTGCTATTTTCCTCACCGGTTTCCATTGCCTGAATCCCTGTATAGTGCTAAGAGTCCATAAATGTGCTTCATTTTCCCCTTGGTTAATGTCGTTTCCATTATGATTTGTGCCTGGTAAGAGTGTTGCAATTTTGGGTCTTTGTTGCCAAGAATCTGTCCAGAAATGGGCCGTCCTCCCATCCCTTATCTCCTAGAAGTTATGTCGATGGATGACCTCTCTCTATTACTTGGTTGCGTTCCAAATTAGGGATCCTATGAGCGTGGTAGTTATCTTGATTAGTTCTTGTTGCAGTCGATTATTTGCATGCTTTTCTGTCCATAATTACGCCTATGGCTTCTGTGGGCAGGATACCCATTGCCACCAAATACGTGCTCCCATCAAAGTATTGCTGTGTTGTGGATCACGTAAGCCTTGATCCCCCTACTTTTTAGGCTTGCAAACTTTTTCCCATTTGACTAAAGCCCATTTTCTGTTTTGTCCTATGGAGCCCCATAAGAAATTGCATTGCATATTCTGAATTCTCTTCAACACCCATTTCAGTGCAGCGAGCACTAAGAAGAGATAGAGGGGCAATGATTGTAGGAATGCCTTTATTAGTACTAATCTGCTTGCCATGTTGAAAGTTCTGTAAGTCCAAGATAGAAGCCAACTATCCATTTTCTCAATCGATTGTTGCGAGGAAGCATGCTTTAAGGCTGAATCTATGAGAGGGGTGCCTAAATAATGAGATGAAAGCTTGGCTTGAGAGAATCCAATGATTCAAGAAATGATTCTTTGAGTGGGAATAAGAGTATGGAAGAAAAAAATTTGAGATTTGGCAGTGTTTATGGTGGTGCCAGAAGCATCTGAGAATGTGTCTAAAATAGCTTTAAAGTTTCAGGCTTCACTTACAAAAGGATGACCAAAGAGCATATTGTCATCAATAAATTGTTGATAGGTAATAGTAGGGGATCCATGGATAGAGAGCCCTCTAGGATCATGGGAATGAATGACATGCTTTATAAGACGACCCAGACCCTCAGCCATAATGATAAAAACAAAAGGGGACAGAGGGTCACCTTGACGAATTCCTCTGAAAGGGTGGTACGGTTTAGAGGGGATCCCATTGACAAAAATAGAGCAAAGTGGGGAGGAGATTAGGGACATCATCCATCTAACCCAGGTTGGGCTAAATCCAAAGGCCATTAGCATTATTTTTATGTAGGTCCAGCTGACTTTATCAAAGGCTTTGGAAAGGTCGATCTTCAGCAGCATACCTGCTTGTTTGTTTTGCTTTAGAGAATGGATGGTTTCATGAGTCAGTATAATACCATCTAGAATTTGATGACCTTCTACATAACTAGATTGCTCTGGTGAGATGAGAAGAGGGAAGAGCAGTTTGAGGTGATTGGCTATGACTTTCGAGATAATTTTGTAGATTACATTGTAGAGTGCAATAGGCCTGAACTTGTTCGGAGTGCTTGGTTGCGGGACTTTGGGAAAAAGGGCGATGAAGGTTGGATTGAGAGAAGGGAGAAACAAATTCATTACTCTTGATTCTTCGACCACACCCCAGACATCAGCTTTGATTAAATCCCAAAAATGATGGTAAAAGTCGGACGTGAAGCAATCAGGTCTAGGCACTTTCCCAGCCTTCAATTGATTCGAAGCCTCTTCGACCTCCATGATGGTGAATGGTCTTAGCAATAATTGATTATGCTCCTCTTTGATGAGTTTAGGAATATGCTGAAGTATCTCATTGATAGAACAATATCTGTTTGTGGGTTACTCTTGATCAACAATTTTGAAGTGATTTGTGAGCTCTTTCTCTATGTCTTCCTGTTTCTCCATTTTGTCTCCCTGTGAGTTTTGAATGTGTGAGATTGTATTATTCATTCTTCTTTGTATAGTTGTATGATGAAAAAACTTGGTGTTTCATTCCCCTTCTCTTAGCCATCTGATTCTTGACTTCTGTCTCTAGAGCAGTTCCTTTTGTCTGCCTCTTTCATCTAGTTGTGTTAGTAGGATTTGTTCCAGTCTGGCATGTTCCTCTGTTCTGTCTGCTAGTATGATCTTTTTTTATAGCTTTGTCATGCTCTGCTCAAGAGCTTTTCTCTCTTGAAGGATGTTGCCAAAGGTGGTGTAGTTCCAGGTTTTGATTTTTTTTTTTGATATGCTTCAGTCTTTGCTGGAATTGGTACATGAGTGAGCCACCCTGGGTAATGAAACTTTCCCATGTTGATTTGACCACTGTATTGAACTCAGGGTGGGTAAGCCAGAAAGCTTCAAGCTTGAAAGGTTTTCTATTAGATTTTCTGGGATTTTTCCATTGCAAGCAAATGGGCCAATGATCTGAGCCAACTAAGGGTACGATAGAGGCGCATATATCACCACCAAGATCGACAAAATTATCTGTAATTAGAAATCTATCCAAAATGGATGCTATTTGTTGAGTGCCAACTCTTTTGTTGTTCCAAGTGTAGATGTCGTTATCAAACGGTAAGTCTATTAAACCATTGTGTTGAATGTAGTTTTTGAAGTTATTGCTTTCTTTGTCTAGCTTTCTTCTGCCTCCCAATTTTTCCTTCAGCCATGTGATCATATTGAATTCTCCTCTCGTGATCCATAGTGGATAAGTTCTTGGAGCATTAAGAATCTCTAATGTTTCTAATTGCCTAGTTTTCTTGCATGCTTTCCTGAGGGAAGTAGACATTGGTTAAAAGTCCATGTATTTTGGTGCCAATCAGGTGGAACATTGCTTGGATGAAATAGTGTGAAGCATGGAAATTTGTTAAGGATATATGCTATGTATTCCATGCTATGGCTAACCCTCCCGATGCACTTGTTGTGTCGACTGTTACTGTTTGACATCCTGCCCAGGCTTTGAATAATATGGATTCTACTGTGCTGGTGCTACATTTTGTTTCTTGCATGAATACAATGTATGGTTGTTTTTGCTTAATCATGTTTTTTAACATTTTGTACTTCCTTGGACCATTAACTCCTTTTACATTCCATGAGATGAGCTTCATGGTTGACTACTAGGTAAGGATTGGTAATATTTGGTCAACTTGGAGCACCTTCCCAACTCCACTAACATTTCCCCAATTATTATGGTACATTGTAGATCGGTCTTTCTACCTCTTTTCTTCCCATCTTTGATGATATGTTTCCCATCCCATTTGCCTCCTTGCTGTATGCCCAAGGTATTATGCTGATGCACTCTTGTGAGCACTACTTCAAAATTTTCTAGTTGTCTTTTTGGTATTGTGTCGAACTGTTTCCTTTTGCAGGCTTGCTCTAGACTAAAAATATCTATTTCCTTGAGATCAAAGCTTTCTGGTTCTTCTTCCATTAAGCTTTGTTGATTGCCTCCTTCCTGATGGGTTGGTGGTTGAGAAGGTTCTACCGGATTATCATCGATGTCCATAATTTTATCGGACCATAGGGCTTTGTACTGAACAAGGTTGGTGTTGAGTTGCAAGTCTGAGGTAGGCTTTTCAGAGGAAATGACAATCAAAGGATGAATGGTTTTAGAGTGGATGAGTGTGGGGGACAAATGGGTGGATGGCACGGAGCTTAGCTTTACTGGCGTGGGTGTATCTGATTTAGGCTATTCTAGATTTGAAAAAATATCAAAGCTGTTGCTGGAGGATGGTAAATCAGAGGATGTAGCAACATTTTTTGGTACAGAGGGAGGTTTTTTGGTATGCCTTTTCCTACTAGCTACCTTGGTGAATGCTTCTGGATCAAACTTGTTTCCATTTTCTGTGGTTTTAGGCGGCATATTTAAGGGACAGTCATGAAAGAGGTGATCGTGGGCATGGCATCTCCTACATCGGAAGGGTACCTATTCACAGTCAAGGGGCTAAATCCATTCAAAGTCTTCATGCAGAAGACTTACCGAGTCCAGTAGCACATGGCCCAGCTTCATGTAGATGCAGATCCATGCGTAGGATGTGTATCTTCGGAGCTTAGTTTCCTCTGCTACCCTTATGAACTCACCTAATCCATTGCCAATGGCTATTACTGAGTCCTTATCCCAGTATTCTAGTGGAAGTGAGTACATGCAGATCCATACTGGCACCCAGCTAAAATCTTCCTTTTCAAGGTTGAATCTTTCGACCCAATCTTGTAGATAAAGACCTGTTGCATTGAAGAAATAGGATCCTCCATCTAGAACTCGGTTCTGGTCTTCAAGGTAGTCGAATGTGGTTGTGAAGAAACCCTTAGGCCCCAACTATAGAGTTACATGACCTTTGCGCCTCCATTTAGAGGTGATCTAGCCTTGCAGGGCCTTTTCAGCTGGTCAGTAACCTATGAATTTTCCAATTAGGGCGTGATCTTTTATATATTGTATTTGCGCATTGATCCTATGACTAGGCAGCTTGATCTTGGGCCTTTCTGTGGCAATGGGCTTGCATGTGGGCAATGAAGCTTTCTTTGGTTTGCCAGATGTTGCTTGTTTGTCTGCTTTCTCGTATTCCAGATCTTCTTGTTCATTCTTCTTCATCCGCTGTGCAAGCTATGTCTCGGGCTTCTCTGCATTCTCAGTTCTGCTCTTAGTTGGGTTTTCATGATTATAATCTTTGGGGGGAGCTGATGATGCCTCCCCCATCGGACTGTTCATTATCCTCTGCATTCAAAATCATAGAGTCAGTCCTGACGGAATTTTTGTTTGGGCTTGAAAAGCTACTAGCTCAGCTTGTGCACCGTAGAAGGGTTTGTCAGGAACCCTAGTTCCTTAGTGTGCCATTTTCCTCAGAGCTCCTGCTTGCATTGTTTTAATCCTTCATTATTGATAAACTAGTTGCAAAGAATTAGGTGTTTTAATTAACTTTTCAATGAGGTGACCTTCTACCATTTATACAAGGAACATAATGGCATTGCGGATGCATTACCTAAGCTAGGGCACAACTATCTATCTGGGGATATTTTATACATTTCCTTCAACAACAACAAATTTCATAGATCCAGGAAAATACTCTTCATATAAGAATTAACCTTAAGGATGTGGATATTATCTTTATTGTTAGTTGTTTATGTTGGATATTTTGTGTTGACATGAGACAAAATATGGTCATTTTTTTTAGTATATAGTCAGTATTAAAAACTGGGATTGTTATAACATTTTGTGAATTAGGATATGCACTAATTTATTCGTAGATAACTTGATACTTGATACTTGTAAACAACTTTTATTAATAAAAATCCTATTGGCTTTTTCCTTGCTAGAAAAATAAGTTAATAAATTTTCTACTGAAGATAAATATATAATAACTTATATCATTATTGCAGGCTTAAGCATAATTATTACGAAATGTCATACACTATGTTGAAGTGCAGATGGAGTAAATTAAAAAATTAATTTCGTGATCTCCTAATTACACCCAATACCTCTAATATATTTTAAATTCATTTAAAGTTTATCATTATCGTAGATATACAAAAATAAAATAAAAAATATGTTGTAGGTAGACATCATAACACTATCATAAAAAATCATATTACTAATTAGTTCTTAATTCAAAACCAACCTAGATTCATCATAATTCAGGATCTACCAAGTGCCCACATGGAGCAAATCTCTTATCACTCTAAAAGAGGTTTTCCCTTCAAGATATTTGATCCCTTGCTAGTTTCGGAATTAAAATGGATCACGTTGTCTTTGATTACTAATTATAATTATAATTATTTATTTTATTTTTATTTCTAGTTTTCTGTGATTTGATTGAGCCAAAATGTTTTGTTAGTAATTATAATAATTATTTATTTTTATTTTTATATTTTATTTTTAATTTAATTTAATTTATTTTATTTTGAATAATTTGATCGAGTCTACAATTTTAAAGGACAAGACATTACAACCTCTCTTCCATATTGGTTGGAGAGTGCTCTTGACACAATCAAATTTAAATTTATTTAAGTTTTTTTTAAATGTTTGTAAAGTTGATGTAAATGGTGGGAAATTATTAATCCAAAAAACTTCATATGTATGCCCCTCCTCATTTCTTGGGGAATTTGGTTACCAGGAAGTATGGAAGTTTTTCAAGACAAGCAAAATATCCTAGACTGTGTGATTGCACAAGCCATTACAATTGTCCCTATGTTGGAATATTTGAATCCTCCAAAAATGTGTACTGTCACTAAAGAATCGATGGATCATCCTTACCCGTTGGCCTATTTTGATAGGGCTTGCCTAGCTTATGGAAGTTGTGGTGGATGAATTGTTTTATATGTTTCAAAAAATCACTAGTAAAAACTAAAAAGTTGTTTGGGTCTTGGCACTAACAACCTCTTATAACTCATGAGTCTTAAGCTTCCTCTATTGTTTGTCATTGAGATGGATATTTGTAGCACACAAATATTTGGTGATTTAATAAAATTCAGAAACTAGTTTAATAATATTACTAGATGCCACAAGCACACGCTATGCTCAAACAATGAAGAGATTTATCATGTAAATGAGTATTTTGATATTATTTCATGCTATAATATATACAAAGAGAGGAACTCATTAGTTGACCCCGTGTCTAACAAAGGTGTTGCACAAGCTCTAGGATTATTTCAGATCTTAGAATAATTTGATGTACATGAACAAGTCTCCTATCCATGTCCTTCATGGAGGGCACTATGTAGGCTACATGTTTCTTCAATACATGATATATTTTTTATTGTCATGAACAATGACTTATATTTTTGTTTATGTTTTGAACATGTCAGGTGACATAGTTGTTTTGATTTATATGTATCTGGTGTATATATGCACTTATATGACTCATAAGACAAATTTGATGTATTCTATAGACAACATTTCAAATTTTTGACAGATCTCATTAGCTCCATGGGTTGATGGTTATTACAAGGATGTAGATGATGCACATGTAGAATGTAATTTTCAGTTTTGATTAATTGAAAGTTACAATTTTTTCTTCAGTAAAATAATACAATCATTGATTGTATTTTTTTTTTTAATTTAATTTAAGTGAGTGAAAATGTTTTGTTAACAATTATAATTATTATTAATTTTGTTTTAATTACTTATCTTTGTTTTTTTTTTTAGGCCCAAGAGTTAGCTCAATTGGTCAAATCAGTGCCTTGCCAATTGCGAGGTCACAGGGTCAATTCCCGAAAGTTTTTGGGGTCAGGTCAGTAAATAGTCCGAGCGATGTTGATCCCCTTTGGGTGGGGTCCACTTAGTGTTGAACAACCTTGGAAGTAGCGGCTACCCACTAGCTAGGATATCTGTGAACCAGAAGTGAAAAAAATAAATTACTTATCTTTTTAATTTATTTTTATTTTATGTAATTTGATCAACATGTTTAAAGGGTAGGACATCACAACATCTATTCCATACTAGGATGAAGAGTGCCTCTTGACATAATGAAATTAATACATATATTTTTTTTAATGTTTGTAAAGTTGATGTAGATGGTTAACACATTTTTTACATATATTTTCAAATTTTGAGTAAATAAAATTTAAAAGCATGTTTATTTATTTATTTATTAGTTAGTTTCTTTTTATTTTTATCCCAAAGGAATCCAGCAACCTGCTTGACACTCAACTGCCAGTAAACTTCTGGGTGTCTACCACTTTGGTCTACCACTTGGGTGTACTACTTGTCCTCCTCTCTATAAACCAAGTCACAACTAGGGGGACTTGAACCTTGCATCTTCTAGTTTTCTTAGGACTGACATTCTTTCGATCACCAATTAAGTTACCCACTGGAAATTAAAAGGTTAATTTTATTTATTTAGTTAATTTTCGTTTTTTTAGAGTATTATTAATTTTTATTTTTTCTAAAAAAATGAGTTTTTCATATTTTATAAAATAATTTTATTTCAAATTTGATCAAAAATTTCTAAAATTTATATATTTTCAACTATTTTATCGTTGAAATTTTAGGAAATAGTAATATTCACTAATGTTTCAACACTTATGAGATAAATGTGAATCACTTAAAACTTTTTCTCTTGAGAGGTGCATCATTTCTAATATTTTCACAATCATTATAAATATAGGCAGAGATCATTCCTTTAGTCTCTTCTTTTAGTAAATAAGTTTAATGTTTTGTAGGATGAAACACCCATGTTTCCAAAAAGTGACCCTAAGGTTAGACACCACGCAACATACAAATATATTCAAACTAATATTGTCATTTTACTAGGAAAATATGAAATCTTTGGTATTAATGGTAACTGTAATTGTAGCTATAATATGTTATACTTCAATTTAGGCACTTAAGCCAAATATTGTTTTAAATGTAGGAATTGGCATTGATTTTAAGGACAACAAGAATAAGAAACATATCTTTATTTTAACATGTCCTCTCAAGTTCAAGAATTGATTAGGCATGAAGACATAATAAGCAATGAAATCGAGGTAACATTTAGCATTGAGATTTAGGTAGTTATAGAGTACATTGTTTCCTATATGAATCATTAAAAAGGGTTCTATTCGTATGCTCAAATAGGGAAGTTTTTATTTTTAAAGTCTAAGTTTAGGAAGTTTTTTATTTTTAAAGTCTAAGTTTAGAAGATTTTGACCAAATACTTGTTGAAATGTTTGAAAGAATTGTCATCATAGGGTATACACTAGTCAAGGAATACCAAGTGCATCATGGGAAAGTGGGAAAGTGTTGAACGTTGACTTGAGCCCACATCCTGGCATTAAACTTAAATAGGGATTATGGGTGTGTGTGTGAGAAAGCCATTTCAAGGAAAGCCTTCATCAATGCATTAAAGAGCTTTATCACCATCGGTATTATGAAAACTAAGATCCTAGATAGGTTCCTCGTAGCCATCAAAGAATTTTTGTAAAGAAGTAAATAGAAGACAAATATATTATGGAAGACTATAAGAATTAGATAAAAAGAATGACCTACTCTTAAAAAAATCTAAAACTTCCCCCTCTAAAGGACCTAATAATGGTAAATCATCGAATCCTCATAGTTCTAAAGGTATAACATAAACTATGTCATATCCCCTTTTGAAATATAAAACTCCTCAATTAAGAGCCATTATTGTGGAGAAATGAGAAGGTTACCTAGTATTCTGGTTTTAATCATCAAATTTGAACAAGAACATGAATGTCTTGATAAGGAGTTGTTTGACATGTCCAATGTGTTTTAGCTATTATCATGGTCTCACCAACCAACCCCGAAATAATATTTTGGGACTATGTTTTTTGAGCTACGATTCTTTCCTTTAATGACTGACCCTTATTTATTTTCACGTGTATAAGCATCCTGAATTTGAGTATTTATACTTTTGACTATATGTGATTTACTTTTGTCCTTATTAGGTTTGTTGTGGGTCAATCCTACTCCATTTCAACAAACCTTATGATTTACGTGATTATATTATCATAGACCTTAAACCTTATAATCTTCTGTTTAAAAGAGGAAGAAGATGAGGATACTTTAGCCTTAGCCGAGACAGAATTACATAATAGATTACAAATTGAAACAGTGTGTCTCACAGAAGCAACAAAGTTGGGGAAATTAACCGAGAATAAAGGAAGATTAATCCGCATAAAGGTGAGCTCTACTAATCATAAGCACAACATACTTAGTAAAACCTCAAATCTAAAAGGAACGAGAATATTCATAAATGAAGATCTCATTCCAGAAGATCAAGCAGAGCTTTCTCCTTATGAATGGTGCATTTTTTAAGGCATTAAGTTTCTTATAGTATTGTATTGTTGATAATATTATATAGAAATTGATTGGCATATTTGGAGACCTTATATCTATGAAATTATGTTCATTAAGATTTTATTTTATTAATATTTTCTTCAACCCAAGTTCATTTTTTTATGCATGCAATACTAGTGATGGTCTATTTTCACCTTGTTAGGGTATAATGATAATTTTGATGAAAGTATACTTATGGACTAAGTTGGAAATAAGTAATAAATCGTAATAAGCCAAAAATAAAAGTCTCAAGGTTAAAAGAAGAAATCCAACCTTTCATCCCATAGGTTTGACATCCTTAAATTTTTAGCATAAAAAGCTAGTGTCTTCAAAGATTCAACCTTAGTAGTCCAAAGCTTCTCCATATCCTCATCCATATTGTTCTTCCCATCATATCATTCCCTCCCATGATTTTTTTCTCCACAATAGTGAGCAATGGTCCCAACCCATCATGCCTCACCTGCTCTTTAATCATGCATCTCGATCCTTATTTTCCTCATGTCATTTAGCATACCATTTCTTACCCATTCTATATTATAGTGATAGAAATTGCACTATCTCCTCCGTATAGATTAATTTTCCTATCCCTCACAAACCCACCTCAAAATGCTTTATTCTCATTAATCTCCAATTTATACCCTTCCCCTTTACACTTATCATTGCCATCGAGGAAGAAGACAATAGATTCTATAAGAAATTCAGTATTCCTAAGAGAATAGAGATAGATGCTTGGGCATTGAAGTAAACATATCTAATGCCTTTGGTAGAGATGCAAAACACCCCAACTAAATATATGAAAATAATATCCTAAAATTGTCAAGGATTATAAACTACCAATTAAAAAATAGTGTTAAATATTAATAAACCTTTAAAGGCCTAAAAATATTTCCATTTTAGGAGACAAAAATGGAAAATAATGAGATGATATCCACCCAAAGAATAATCTTGAAAATGGTAACCATTTATGCATCAATGTTGAAGGACATTTTAAAATGCATGCATGGTTTAGGATGTAGGGATAATTTCAAGGATGCACACTTATGTTAAAGTGTATAAACCATGGAAAATGTTATTAGTTCTTACAATATTGAATATTAAAACAATTGGTCATATTTTTGTAAAAACATTCAAATTTCTAACGGTTTTATAAAAATTCTAGAAAATTTGTTTTGGTGATTTTTAGAATAAAATAATTTTGTCCTGCATAATTTGGGTGCATTGGTTTTTAGAGAAAGTGGAAATGAGAAAATAATATTTTGTAAAGAAAGATGGGAAAATTGTCTAAGGGAAGACCTTAGAATTTTCCCTACTTGGATGTTGTGGAGGTGAATCTATTGCATCTGAGAAAAACCAACACTAGCTTGATACTCAGTTTGAAGACATGTGTAAAGGTGTGGCTTTGAGAATTTTTAATTTTTAAATACCTACCAATTGGTATGGACATAGAAAATGTCAAGAATCCAAAATGGATTCCAATGATAATGTTTTAGAAGAATGGAAAATTCACTTAGAGAAATTAGATAGTTGTTGATGTATTTTTGCACCCCTATTGTATTTTTCCCATCCCATTTTTTTCTTGACTTTGTTATTTTCCAAGATAAACATGTAGAAATACTCTACACTCCTATTGACAATGTTGTATCCCACTAACATACAAGGGAGTTCCCCAATATGAAGTCCCAATTGGACCTCACATTATTTGGTATAGGAATCCGATCCATAAATATGGCATAACTCCCATTTACTTAAAGATTTTCCTTGGCTTGAGAAATTAGCATAAGAGAGTAGTGCACATGTACTTTTGAATGATAAAGAAAGTATTCCTTATGGAATGTTTAATTGAAAACGTATCAAGATTCCTTCACTGCAAGAAAACAAAAGTGAGCCTCGAAAAGAAAAATAATAGTACTATTTTAGGATGGACACATGCACATGGATGGGAAATAATCATTAGTCATCAAGTGAAGTAGTTTGCATATATGCAACAATCATCATAACAATCAAAACACACTTTCAATAAGATTAGCACCAAAGTCACCAAAAATAGTTCAATTTTCTTAGTACATATGAATTTCAACGTACACCAAAAATGTCCATAAAATACTCTTAGAACATCCACGACATATGCATGAAAATGCGCTAACTCAAAGAACTTAAAGTATTAAGAAAAGGTTTCAAGCTACATTGATACAATGAACACCACTAGCTCCAATAATGGAGTGTTAGGGCCACTACTTTATCTCTAAAACAACTATCTATATCTCTCTAATGTCTCGTGGGAGAAGCCAAGGTTAAAAGTTGTTTCTTTTGGTAATGAGGCTTCTTTTATAACTAGAGAAATTAATATTCATGTCCCCATGACTCTTGAACTTCCCATATTAAATTTCAACTTCTAATGACCTTTACACTTATATACATCCTTTGAACTTCCAAATGACTTTTCAAATTCAATATGACTTTTGGATTTCTACATGTATTTTGAATTTTAATACATGATATTACACTTCTACTTGTGGCTCTTTTATGCATATATGAATCTTAAGCTTCTACATATTTGTATTTACAAACATTACATAATTACATCATTGTTTCCACATCATCATGTGGCAAAAATAGGACAAGCCATTGATGTTGATGACTTGGCTGCATAGTGACTTCTGAAATGGAATTCCTTAAGAGGTGACAATGCTACCACCTATGCCTTTGACACTTGATGTAGATTTATTATTGTTGTTTCCTTCTACCCTTCAAAGGGTCTCGAGATTAGGTGGAGTCTTTATCGATCAATTTGATCATCTATATCTAATGTTATTTTATTTGTCGCAAAATGTGTTCCTTTGTCTTTAAATTTTTCCTTGGGCTACTTCCTTTGACAAATATTCTCATGCATCCTCTCCATGCTATTCTATAAAAACTTGTAAGTAATATCACTCATGGAAAGTAAACATCCACCCAAAAATATCCTATTCTATCAGGTTTCATTCAAACTTTCTAACTATGAATCAAGAATGTGGTCAGAAAGGGAAGAGGAATTTTGTCGGAATAGGGAAAACTAATAAGGGATAAGGGGTTGTGTGTTAGTGACTGAGGATGCATTGTAAACTTTGTTGAGAAAAGGAGGCCTGAGAGAGCGCACACGATGTAGTCACTAGATGTAAGGGAGCTCATTGTAGATTGCTTATGCACTGTATGCTCAATTAGTAAGGTATGTGAAGAAGGAAAACATAAGGCACACTATTAAGGCTTAAGGAAGGCTTTATTGATTACTATTAGTGTCATGTGCACTCAACTGGGAGTGGGGGACAAGGAGGGCGCAATTCATAAGAACAAAGGGGGTCTTCATGCTCGAGAGTGCTTTGTGAGATTTGAATGAAGTCAAAGATGGGCTTGGGCTTGGGCACAGTCTAAACAAACAAGGAGGATCTCACTAAGCCTTAAGAGTGCATATTGTACTCTTTCTACCCTAGTCGGAGGCTTGCAAAGTTTGATAATTTGTCCAAGCATGGAAGATGAAACATGACAACACACAATGAGTTCCGAGTAAAAAAGAGTGTGACACATATCAAATCATCAATATAACGTAGACATTACCCAATACTGAGAATTATACCTCAAAATTCCAATATAAAAACACTCTCCAAGTATAACAAACAAAGTAAATACAATTGTGAGCAAAAGTATCATTTTGTGACTAGAAAGTGTACTAAGACTGTGAATTACATTATTGATGTTTCTAATGATGCAATGACACTTAGGAAAGAACAAGGACACTTAAAACATGTACAATAACATGAAATTACACTTGGTATGATGGTTGATAGCCTCCAAAATTTGAATGTAGCAAAATTTTGGAGGGTGTTGTAGTAGTGAAAACACTTGGTGACACACTAGGTGAACTTCAACATCTCTACCAAGGAATAAATTTTAGTAAATATTTTATCCATTTAAGAAATATTGATTCATTAATTGGATTTCCTTGGCTTTCACACTTAACTGAGTATATATGTAGTATCGACCATTCCTTTCCTCAGTTCAACACACAAAAATTATGCATATCACATTTGTTTCAATCTGGGAAAATGTAATATATAATCAAAAATTTTAAATATTCAGAGTATGAGTTTCATCTATGGTATTGCTCCACTACTAGAAGGCTTGGATAGTACCCTGACAGAGTCACTATATGAGAACAACTATTGTTTCATTACCAATGATCCTAAACAATACCCTAGAGAACTTACTTGCTTCACCTCTCTGCATAGGAACCCTTTCTCTTCTTTAACCCTTTTTATTTACCAGTAGAATTGTGCTTAAGTAGTAATTATGTCAACTAGGCAGAAGAAGGATCTTAAATTATTAAGAGTAGAAGAGGTTACCCCTTTAGAGAAGTGTATATATAACCTCTAATATAGGTTTAGTTACTATAAATTTCCCCTTATCCTTTCTCTACTCTATTAGATAAGCACGTAAAACACCAAGTAGATTCAACACCAATCAAGGAGTAGATATTCTAAAATGAATGTGGGTATCATAGGTTCACTCAAGGCACTCTTCTTGAATGCATAATATTTTCCATTTGGACCTTATTTGACTTAAGGTATCTTCCCAAACAAAGAAGGAGAACCAACAAATATCCAAGCATTGCAGTGGTCACATCCCTTATCTATTCCTCCACATAGTCCTTCAAATCCATACACACACTTTTACACATTGTCTTATTTATGTACAATGACCAAAATAAAGGGAAAAAATATATGACATGACTTAACTTGAAAACCTACAACAGATAACCAAAGACAAAGAAAGAAAACAATACAAGTAGACATAGCTTAGAGATGCTATTGAAAATAGTGTTTGAGATATCGGTCATTAATGGGAAGAAGGTTGATTCTCGCATCCAAAGATTTCATTTTGAAAGCGTTATGGCCAAGATTTTCTTTGATGGTGAAGGGGCCTATCCATAGAGATTGAAACATCATATGTTTTCCTTTCTATTAGTGGGATTTATCCTACTTAAAAAGAAGTCACACACATCAAAATTATTAGTGCATGTGGATTTCTTATCGAACCAACACTTGATATGGTTTTGGTTCATGGAAAATATTTCTTTACCTTTGAGCCTTTCTTCCTCAAGTTTGAGCAAAGTATCTATCCTACTTTCAACCAAGAAACATGATTTTCCTTGAGACTCTTGGGAAATTTTCAAGGCCGGGAGATACATTTTTCGTGGTAGGATACCTTCTTTATTATATACAAGTAACTACAATGAGGTACTACAGGAGGTTTGAGAGTTACACAGTCAACTCATAATGCATTCCCCAAAGCATTATGTCAATTCCTTTTTTCATAGAAGACGATTTATTTGGTTATATGAATGAAATATTTGTTAATTGATTCTTCCAAGTCATTTTCCCGTGGGTAATAATTTGATGCATGCTTCAAAAGAAATAACATTTTCTAATGCAAAATCATAATTTTTTAATAAATAAAAGTAAGTTGCATTATGAAAGACAAGCAATGTTGGAATTCCAAACCTGGTTATGATATTCTTCTTCAAAGATTAGATGACCTCCTAGTTGTTGACTTTCCTTAAAGGAACCACTTTAGACCATTGAGTGAAAGAATTTGTTTCTATTAGAATTTATTGGTTTTTATTCGACAAATGTGGAAATATCTCACCAATAACATATACTCCCGACTGTTGGAAAGGTTCCTCAACTTCTATTTGTAGCAATGGGGTGGCTAACTTTGGGTCTCAACCAATACATTTCTGGTACAATGGGCACTTCCTCACATAAGCATGAGCATCCTTGAATAAAATGGGTCAATAATAACCAACCCTGATTAGATTATTTGTAGGTTTATCACCTGCAAAGTGTCCTCCTCCTGGTCCATCATTAAAATACTTTAATATTCTCTATGTATATAGAGGCTCTAGGCATCTTAGCAGGACACCATTATGGTTCTTTTGGAAAGGCACTCCATGTATGAGCTTATAAGATAGATATTTAAGAAAAACCTCCTTGTTCTGTTTATTTTTTAGATGCATAGGGAAGGTTCCATGCTACAGAGGTTTCGATATATTTGAATACCAAGGCATAGTTGAACTTGTTAAGAAAACTTGCTTAATGTTTTACATTTCCATTTCATGTTCCCACCTTGAAAGGTCTTCTTCTAGAGAAAACCTTGCTTCTGAAGTGAGTCGAAAAAGTCCATGGCCCTAAGTAGTATGAATTGGCTTGAACTTGATGAGGCACATATATAATTGTATGGGTTTTAAGGAGATAGAGAATAAAATTATTAACCTCCTTATTCATTACATGGGCATGCTTATCAGTGGCAAGGTAATTTAGCTCTAACCGTTGTAAATGATCCCTCATAAAATATATAGGCCATTCATTTCTTTCATTATCCTTTTGCATTAATACAATTGTAATTGATGAATTAGAAGAGAAAGTATATAACATGAAATCCTTGCCAAAATATGGGCTATATAATGCAAGAGTGTCAACAAAATATTTGTTAATACTGGAAAAGGCATATTTCTCCCTTTTACCATATTTATAAATTGCATATTTCTTTATCATCTCTTACAAGGGCTAGAAAATCTATGCATAATCATAAATGAATTTTCACAAGAAATTAAATTTTCCTCAGAAAGATTGCATTGCTTTCTTGTTCGTAGGAAAACGAATTTGAGCTATAGATTTGACCCTTTGCAGATCAGCCTTAATTCCACTCTTAGCAATGATGTGTCCTAAGAGAGTACCTTCTAACACACCAAAGATGTTTTTTTTTGGATTCAATGAAATCCCATACTTATATCATCGCACAAATATCTTCTTTAGATGATGCATATAGTATGATCTCTTTTTTCACAAAATAGTTACATAATACAAATAGACTACTACACTTTATCCAATTAAGCCATGGAAAACAATGTCCATATCCCTTTGAAATGTAGCACCGACATTGATAAGTCCAAATGGCACGCGCTTAAAGGAAAAATTTCCCCACTTTGTTCTGAAGGTGGTCTTTAGATAATTTGGTTATGCTACTAGAACCTGATTATATCCAAAGAATCCATTTAGTAATAAGAACATTTGCAGCCTAGATATTGTTTGGAGTATATATTCCATAGATTGCAGTAGGAAGTTATCTTGATTTGATTCTTAGATGGGGTTATGAAAATCAACAGATAGGTATATCTCACCAAAATGTTTCCTCATAGGGACCAAGTTGGAAACCTAATTGGAATGTCTTAATTTAAATATGATATGAGAATCCAACAACTTCCTTAACTCCTTTTGGATTAGGGGTTCAAGTGTTTGATGAAACTTTATGAGATTTTACTGAGACAACAACAACCCTTATTTAATAGGAATGACATGTTGGATAATACACATAGTATATGTATGTAAATCATCATATGCACATGCAAACACACCGTGACCATGCTAGAAAGGAACAATAAATTCCTATAATTCTTGCAGAGAAAAACATGCCCTGAGGTTCACATACTTTGAATCTTCTTTAGTTTTCAAGTTGATTTGTTCATATGATAACTTTGAGCTTTGAGTCTTAGTGTTAATGGGACCCTTAAAACAAATTTGTAGGTCATAGAGTTTCTCCAGAGACACCACACTTTTAGGCATAGTATTCCCTTTTGATGATTCAGTTGCTTCCTGCAAAGCCTTCTCATGCTCATCTTCTTCAATGGACGTATCATTAAACACATCCACATTGGCCATAAAATGCAATATTTGTTTTCCGTGATTGAAAACAAAAAATTTGGTTATGTTATCACGTATAAATGGGTTATAAATAATATCAATAGAAAAACCATCTCTTGAAGGAGACATCCTAGTAGATGCATTGGCTAATGTATTTGCGGAATCATTACGAACTCCAGGAACATAAATAATATTGAATTCTTTAAAGTAAGAAATAATTCACCATAACTCTTGTTGGTAGCTTTCAAAATTGGTGAATCATAGTGGATAGTATTCAATCTGAACCAGGGTCAAGCCCCCATAAGCCGAGAAGAACTATTCCACCATCGAGTGTGAGGGACTAGCTATGGTATATGTGCTCCAGAAGTATTGACACTACTTGCTAGGAGGTCACTTTAAGGTCTATACAGATCTCTTCATGCTAAGTTACTTGGTCAATAAGGTTGTGTTGCGGGGGGGGTGCATTTGTAGATGGCTGTTATTATTCGAAGAATATGATTTTGAAGTTGTTGTGAAGCTTGGGCGATTGAACACAAGACCAGATCACCTATCGCGCATTGAGACTGGGGAGGAACCTACTCATTTGCGGGAAGGATTACCCGATGCATAACACTTTGCTATGTGCGTAGCAAATGGACATTTTGAAGATATCATTCACTTTCTAACAACTAGAACTGCACCAAAAGAATACTCTATCTAGTAGAAGAAGGAATTAGCAGTGCATGCGACAAATTTCTTTATCATTGCTAGGCATCTATATAAGATGGGGAATGATGAAATACTGTGAAGGTATGTACCTAAATTTGAATGAAGTAGAATCCTTGTGGACATTCATGGGGGTGTTACAGGAGGACATTATACAGGAAGAGAAACCACACAGAAGATTCTGCACGACGGGTTGTGGTGGCCAACACTTCATTAGGATTCAATAGCATATTGCAAGGCATGTGATGTATGTCAGTGCATAGGAAGGCTATCATGGAGGGATTAAATTCCTTTCAATCCAAAAATGACGTTGCAAGCTTTCGAAAAATGGGCAATATATTTTGCAGGACCTATCAAACCTCAAGGAAAGACAGGTGTGCTCAATATATTATCATTACGACAGAGTATCTGACTCATTGGGTGGAAGCACAGATGGTGAAGGATTGCACTGGCGTGAATACCATGAACTTTTTATTTGAACATGTGCTAATGCAATTTGGATGTACGAAGATCTTGATTAGTGATCATGGTACACACTTCCTAAACGAAACAATCAACGCGTTGACAAAAGAGTTTCAGGTGTATCATCAGAAGAGCACACCATATCACCCACAGGCTAATGGGATAGTAGAAGCATTCAAAAAAGTACTAGAAAACCAGTTGACCAAGGTATGAAACACGTAGCGAAGTGATTGGGATCTACGCATACTTGCAGTGTTATGGGCTTATCAGATGACATGTAAGAAACTGATAGGAAAGATACCTTTTAGGCTTGTCTATGGAGTGGAAGCCATAATGACTATGGAATAAATTGTGCCTAGTCTACATATTTCAATTATCATAGGTATGAAGGATCACGGAGCCTTCAAGGAGTGGCTCGTGCAGCTAGAAGAACTCGAAGAAGAATGACTTTTTGTTGGATTCCACTAGTAGGTTGAATCGTGAATAGGGCACTAACGGAAGAGTTTCAGGTGTATCATCAGAAGAGAACACTGTATCACCCACAACCTAATAGGATAGTAGAAGCATTCAACAAAGTACTAAAAAATGTGCTAACCAAGGTATGCAATGCGGAACGAAGTGATTGGGACCTACTTGTACCTACAGTGTTATGGGCTTATAGAACAACATGCAAGAAACTGACGGGATAGACACCTTTTAGACTTGTCTATGGAGTGGAAGCTATAATTCCCATGGAATACATCGTGCATAGTTTGAATATAACAACACTCGCATGTATTACAGATCTTAGAGCCTGGAGGAGACGCTCGTGCGGTTGGAGGACCTCGAAGAAGAATGATTTTTCGGTGGATTTCACCAGCAAGTACAAAAGCAGCGCAAAAACGCATGCCATGTTTGACATATTAAGGTGTGCACATTTAAGGTAAATTATTTGGTGCTGTTGTATGATAATAAGTTTGATAAATTCCTTGGGAAGCTTAGAATACATTGGCTGGGACCGTATTTTATTAAGGAGATTACACATGGAGGCGTGGTATAGTTATTCAAGTTAAATGAAGAGCTCTTCCCAGGAAAAGTGAATGGCAGTCGTTTGAAGCCATACACAAGTGGCCCAACCACCTGACTAGCTGACCAATGCATAGTCTTAAAACACTAGGTAGCTTAAAGGAGGCACGGGACTATAAACTACTCTACCCAAGAGATGCGCAATGTCATGTCTACACATAGTAGTGAAGTGTGATAGGGTCTGCAACAGCATGAGGGTAGCTATGTTTTCACGCTGGTTGGTTGGAAAGTGACCATTACAGTCATTATTCACAATGTGATGCTTGGTTTGAGACAAAATGGAGTAGGCGACAGGCATTTAAGGCTAACTTCATGGGCTAGATTCTTGAAAATCTATCGCCAATCGAGTATTAATGGACTGAATGTGGGGAAATGGTTGAATTCAAATTCAAAAGGCTCTATAAATTAGAAAGGGTTTTCCAACAAACAACACTTGGGAATTTGAGAACTGAGTTGTTGCATGTTGAGATACTCAAGAATCGAGACTTGTTTAATATTCTGAAGGTGAATTCGTTTCTTGAGAAATTACCAGAGACGTTGAGAGAACTATGGAATCTCACTATGGCAGCACTCGAAGAAGACATGGATACTGGAGAAATGACCATAGAGGAATCCACACAGGAAATTATGGAAGTAGAAGCCCCAAAGAGCACTAGAATAGTCAGTGAAATCTCTAAATCACCACACACACCGAGACCCAAGAAAGAGAAGAAGTCCGTGGTACTCATGCTCGTATCACCTAGAAATCCATTGAGGGCCAAGCTCACAATGGAGGAAAAGGGGAAGGCTATTAATTTGGAGGTTGATGAGGAGGAAGAGTTTGAAGAAATCCTAGTTGAGGAGGAGGATGTAGAGATGGAAGTTGAAATGTAGGGTGTAGACCTTCTCCCCAGGCTACATGCATATTTTCCTCTGCAGAAGTGTAAGACAAAGGTGCCCAGAGATATAGATGAGAGAAAGAGTTCTATGCAAACTCCGCTACTCCTTGACAACATTATTATTGAAGGAGCACACCTAGGATGGGTGCCCGTGCTGAAATTTGAAGATTGAGACCTCGCGGACAACGAGAAGTTCCCACATCTCACGACTACGCATCTAATGTGCTAGAATAAAGAAGCACCGGCTGGAATAATAGAGTTGGAGCCGCGCAAATGTCTAAGAGGTGTAGAGAAGGCATGATTGCTAAACTTGCTCTGGGTGCCACATTACCATCGCACCCTAGTGACCATTTTTGTCATCAGGTAGCTACTCTGCTTGGTGCATGATGGGTGCTTATGTTTAGAGCATCCCATCCCCATCACAGACCATTTGAATCACAGGATTAGATGGATCCCTTGCACAGGGGAGGTCCCAACGAACATTTTAGAAGAAAAAAGTGACGATTTGGCCATCGCAGAGGCCATGAAAAAGAAATTTAAATTGGAGAAGAAGAAGAAGCAAGGGTAAACCATTTCCAGCATCAAGAACCCCGTTGTTAAGGTCACGACATAGATATTGGCACAGAAGGTGATGCAGAAGTACCGCGCTGATGAGGTGTCACGCCAGTGGTTGCACTAGCAACGTAATGTGCAGAAGGGGTCTAGTTGAACTGGGCAAACTATCTATGTGGTGAGCTCCTTGAGAACTATCAGAAGGCATAGGAGGAGGGTAAAAATTTGCATTATGCATGGCTCCTATTAGCTATAGTACTAGTGGCATCAGAGTTTCCTGAAGATAGTCGGTTCCCATTGATCATGCAGGACCTTCCAAAGGTGGCGAAGTATGCTTTGCTGTGGGTAGTCAAGGAAACACATATGATAAGGGAGAGT
Organism: Pinus taeda; assembly: GCA_000404065.3. Lineage (NCBI taxonomy): Eukaryota > Viridiplantae > Streptophyta > Pinopsida > Pinales > Pinaceae > Pinus > Pinus taeda. Next base: position 108,728 of record APFE031283276.1, on the reverse strand, counting down.
AAGATCTTTTGGGTGCTCATGGAGATGAACATCAGAATGGGGATTAATCACAAGCCGCAGTTATCACCCATGGTCTACAATAGTCTGCAGAGCTTCACGGAGTTCGAAGTAGACTTCCACCATGTCTTCATCACGTCATGGAAGGACCCCATGGAGACATGGTATGAGTTACCCTATTTGGCGACTGATGATGTCATATTTGCAGTCCTCGAGTCTTAGCCATGGGAGTGGCACATTCTAGCTGGTTCCATGGTGGAAGCAGAGAAGTCCATCGTGTAGCGGAAGAATCAAGAGGTGAAACTGCAGATGGCGCAACTCGCGGAAAAGCGTAGGAAGGAATAAGAAATGGACAAGGCCCAGGCATCATATGACGCTGCGAAGTTGGCCGAAGAGTAGCAAAAGGCAGCAAAAGAAGAGTGCGAAGGATAGAATTCACCTTCACCCAAGCCAGAAGCAAATACAGAACAAGGTGGCGTGGACCTGTAGCCAACGTCCACCCAACTAAAATGTCAGCACCCAAGAGAGCAAGTCGGGCCACAAAAGAAGATAAAGGGCTCAATGTCTTCATTCGACTCTATCACCCTTAGTGAAGCTGTTCTACATGATATTGGCGAGACGATGAGGGAAGTCACCACAGAGGCCCTCCTACAGTTTGAGGAGCAAAACTAGATGGTGTTGGGGGCTCTTCCGATTCATATACAGGAGTTGCAGGTGAGCACTCCATAGGCTAGCACTATGTCAACCAGCCTCGCAGTCAGCACATCGACAACCGAGGAAATGTTGCACGCCAGGGTGACCAACATAATAGTGTTTCCAAATGGAGCACCCATTACCAAAAATGAGGTTGACAGGCCTATGGTCAGTGGGTTGAAATGGATCGGGTTAAACACGGTTGTGCTCCTTCGGGAGATGCTCTATATTTTACAGGATGGAGTCACTGCCAAAATATGGGCCAGGGAGAGTCATGTGCTACAGGTAGTAAGCAAGCAACACATCAACATTGAGTAGTTGAGCCTGTAATGTGAGGAGGTAGTGGCGTAGAATAGGAAGCTGGTGTAGGTGGTGGAGGAAGCCTGCTAGATAGTCCAAGAGTTAGCCATCCAAGTAGATGAACCCGTGGAGGCAAGCGTATGCAAGTTATCAGCAGGGGTACGTGACGCAAGAGAGGAAGTGGCCAGGGTTCAGCTGGAGGTGAACCTTTAGATAGCATATTACAGTTGAAGGCGCAACCTTCAAGTCTGCCGGAGGTTAAATAACAACACGCCACCATGTTCACAATAGCAATGGTGGCGGTTAACAGTGCAACGAAAGATTGAATGAAGTTGTTCGAGCAGTTGTTCAAGGTCCTCACAACCCTACAGGAGGACCTGAACATAGAGCTCCTCGAGAAAAAGGCACGCGAGTTGCAACACAGATATGATGAGGTAAACGACACCGTGTAGACAGTTGTTCTTACGCAAAGGCTCACCAGGATGCAACAGGAAAAGGCGCTCAAGGAGCAGGTGGATGCTGCTCAGCATAAGGAAGCAGTTTCGAAGGCATGCCTATAGCCATGGATTGATGAGGCATATATCATTATAGCCTCCATTGAAGCAAAACTTGCATAGCTGCAAGCAACATAATAGAGGATTTAGGGAGGCAGTTCAACCATAATGTTCACTGAACAGTGTGCAGAGGAAGTTCAACATGTAGCCACTCAGTGCACTACTAAACTTATAGTGATCCAATCACAGTTGGGAGGTCTTCACTCAAAGATCTCCGCACCTAAGAGTGACTCGAGGACAAGTCACAATGTTTGTGTTGGGGGTCTGTTGGGCACGAGGTCCCGCAAGGGAAGTTTTTTGTCTTAGATCCCAAATTTTGGTCAATTTTGTAGTTCCAATGTAAAGACTCCACATTTTGTGGGCGCGAAGTGTGTAGTTGTTAAAGAGTCACAGGGTTGCTTTCCCTTAATTTTGATAATGTAATGTCGACTATAGATAACTACCCATGGTCCGCGGACCATGGGATTGTATAAATGGAGCGAGGCTCTGAGAAGTTTGATAACATAGTTGAAGAATCAATATGATGTATGCGAGATAGATCTGAGGGCTTAAGTCTAGTTTTGGGTGGTAGAGTAGGAGAAGGCTCTACAGATGAGTGCGCAGAGGCCTACTAGTCTATAGTTGAGGGTGTGGACACCTACAACTAAGTGTGTAGGGGCATTCAATTATGTAACTAGTTGAAGTATCAATAAAGAGAAGTTTTCCATCAATTCTGCGTATTTATTTCCTATTTTATGCATTTGTTATATTGGGTTTAAAATTCACTTCTAATGCTTATATGCTGAGCAAATTTATATAATTGTGTTGATTAAGTAAACGCAAAATAGAATATCCGTTTATGCAAAGTTAACCAAGATGTGTTAAGAAGATAAGTAAGACACTTAGCATAGTTCAGGAAATAGCAAAGATCGTTGCCCTAGCAGCTCTAAAGGACTTCAACCCATGGTTAGGGCTACGTGAAATGCGATTCTGACACTTCGAAAGGGTACTGAAGATTGGAATAGTGCGTGAAGGCAAGGCTTCGTTGGACAAAATCGACATCACAGACATTTCAAGGGTGTGGAAACTTGGTTCCAGCATCCCCCCATACTGCTTTGGGTGAGACTTCAATCCACGATCCACGGGCTAATGCCAAAAAGGCCAATAGTGTAGGGATTTGTTTGGCTAAATAACTCTCAAGCTGGGTCAGGCCGCGATAAGCCAACATATAAGGCTCACTTTCTACTTGAATATGGTTGTGTTTTCCCTTATACAAAAGCCACAAATGTGTGCAATATTTTTATAAATATCCTTGTATCTTGCTAGATCAATATATACTCAAAATTAAATCATAGGCTTTAGAAATGTCCACAATAACAATGTTAATACACTATAGTACTCTATGGTTTGATGACAAACAAATGATATCATTGTTGAGTTCACCAATGGTCTGGACCATTGATATTTTTCTTTGTACAACTCGTTTGTCAATGTTATCCCATTTTGCATTAATTTTCTTAGCAACATATAAAGGAATAATCGATACCTCCATTTCTAACAAGAAGTGTTAAAGTATACGGTGGTGTAGCTTTGTTAGAAACTTCTCGAGTGATGGACTTTTTTTTATTGTTTGAAGTTTTCTTAGAACATGGAGCACATCCAGACTGTGTACTCTTAGCATGATTGATTGGTGGTAGAATCCTTCTTAACAGTTGCTTCTTCAACATTTTCTTAGAAATGGGTCATTTTCCCCTCAAATTATATCAACCACTTGGTAGTTAAGGAGGCGATTCACTTGCTTGTGGTTCCTCAAACCTTCTCTTATCAACCTTGAGAATGATACCAAATACATTAACTGAGTGTCCAACACCTGTACCTTCCTCAGTCACGAAAAGTTCATTTGTTTCATCAATTTCCTTAGACTTCTCATCTGCTAGTAAGGTATAAAAAATACGAGCCACCATAGCATTCATGTTGTGATTCCGATGTGGGCATGTTTTCTCTCAATTCCTCTCCTGATGGAAGATGCAATAGTTATCCATACCTAACTAGCTCTGTATAGATTTTGATGGTTGATTATTTTTATTTCACTTAAGATAAAATAGCTTAGAAGACTTGTTGTCGGTGGGTTCGTTGCATGGATTTCCCTTTAACTCATAAAATTCATTAGTATGTCACATTAAAGATTTTTCCAAGGTTTCCATGTGAAAATAATCTTTCTCTTTCACCTTGTTTGAAGAGGCATGAGTTTTCTTACCTACATCTTTGGAGTCTTCAGAATCTTCAAGATCTTCAATTGCTTTAATAGAATGCAAGGCCTTCTCAACAACAATGGATTCTGCAAAATTGAAAGCCAATGTATCCTTTGCATCTCTCTTAACAAATACGTAAATGTTTGTAGGCAAGGTAATCGTGTAATAGTCTTTAGTGATGGTGTCGTGTTGTTTGACATCTATAGGGAACTTATTGAGCCTACGTGTAAATACTTGATTGAAATCCTTTACCTTCTCTTGGTACCCCATCTTGAGCTTCTCGAGTTCTTTTAAAAACATGGAGGGAGTCTGAAACTTCTCAAAAAATAACCTCTTAAACTCCCTCCAGTTGTGAATTGAATTAGTTGGAAGACTATGATACCATACAAATGCTCTACCTTCTAAAGTGTAAGGAAAACATCTACAAGAAACACCATCAAAGCATACCTCAAGCATTCATAAATGAGTGTAGAAGTCATATGTATGATCTTCAATGTCTTTTATCTTCCTTTTAGGAAACTTTTAAGATCAAACTTTGAGTAGGTTTGCCGAATTTTTAGGCATGTAGTGGAGATTACTTAGAAGAGAAAGTGGCCCTTGGGCCATCCTATTCAAATATTGACCACCGATGTCTTCTCCCCCTTCCTCCTTTCCAGAATATGAATAATCTTCTCCTTCACTATTTAAATATTAGTTATAATTAGGTTTTTCTTTGTATCTTGACTGTTCTTCATTAGAAAATTGAAAATCTCCCTTGTCACCTTCTAATCCTTCCTCGATAGGTGGAAGGTCCCCTTGTTGAACTCTCTCTTCTATGGGTTCTACTAACTCTTCAAGGGTGGAAATAACCATTTATTCCACCGATAAGACCAATACGAGCAAGATTACAAGAAACAAGAAGTAGTTGAAAAGCTCTTGCAAACTGATGAGTAATTCGTCGAAGTGTTTGATGTTTTTCCTAAGTAATGTAAAATGTTTCTTCCATACCAAAATGAGAAGACTCCCCAACCTCAGGATGGGAGTTGGAATTGAACTCATATTGTTATTGGCTTGCATATATCCTTCGTTATTGTGGTAAGGTAAGTTATCAACCATAAAAGGGTGGTTTCCCTTCTTCTAGTGCCAGAATGTTAACAGTATTGGATATTTCCAACATATAAGGGAGCTCCTCGATATGAAGTGCCAATTACATCTCACACTGTTTGGTATAGGAGTCCCATCTGGAAATATGGCCCAACCACCATTTACTTAAATATTTTCCTTGGCTTGAGCAATTAGCATAAGAGAGTAGTGCACATGTACTTTTGGATAAGTAAAAAAGTATGCCTTGTGGAATGTTCAATTGTGAATGCATCAAGGTTCTTTCATTGCAAGGAAACAAAAGTATGCCTCTAAAATAAAAGTAATAGTACTATTATAGTAAATAAACATGCACATTAATGAGAAAGAATTGATACTCGTAAAGTGAAGTAGTTCACATAGATGCAATGATCATCATAACAATCACAACACACTTTCAATAAGATAAACACCAAAGTCATCGAAAATATTTCAATTTCCTTAGTACATATGAATACCAACATACACCACAAATATCCATAGAATAGTCTTAGAACATCGAAAATATATGTATGAAAATTTGTTGGCTCAAGGACCTTCAAGTATTAAGAAAATTTTCCAAGATACATTGATACAATGAGTGCCACTAGTTCCAATAGTGTAGCATTAGAGCCACTACCTTCTCTCCAAAAGAATTATCTTTGTCTCTCTAATGCCTTGTGGGAGAAGCCAAGATTAAAAGTCATTTTCTTTGAGTAATGAAGATTTTTTTATAACTAGAGACATGACTCTTCATATCCACATGAATCTTGAACTTCCCATATGACTTTTCAACTTCTAATGACCTTTGGACTTCCAAATGACTTTTGAACTTCAATATGAATTTTGGACTTCTACATGTCTTTTGAAATTCTATACATGACTTTTAGAGTTATCCATGTGGCTCTTTTGTCCATATATGACTGTTGGAATTAGACATATTTGTATTTACAATAATTACATAATTACATCATTATTTCCACATCATCATGTTGCCATAGTAGGAAAATCCATTAGTTTTGATGACTTTTCCCCATAGTGACTTATGCCATGGACTTCCTTAAGAGGTGACAATGCTGCCACTTATGCTTTGAAACTTGATACAAATTTCTTGTTGTTGTTTTCTTCTACCATCCAAAGGGTCTCAAGATCATGTGGAATCTTTACTTATCACTTTGAACATCTAGATCTGATGTTCTTTAACTTCTCACAGCCATGTTCCTTTGTATTTAAATGTGTTCTTGGGCTGCTTCCTTTAACATTTCTCTCTATGCATCCTCATTATATTTTTCTAGGAACACATGCATGTAAGATCACTCATAAAATGCAAATGCCAACCTGAAAATCTCTTATTCTATCATTTTTCATGGAAACTTTCCAACTTTGAATCAAAAGTGTCCTCATAAAGGGAATATGAAGTTTTTTGGCACAACATGCACTAATAAGGGATAAGGGGATATGTGGTGTCCATTGAGGATGTGTTGTGCACTTTGTTAGCTAGAGGAGTCCTAATAGAGGGCGTAGGGCATAGTCAAAAGAGGAAAGGGAGTTCACTGTGAACTGTCGATGTGTTGTGCAATCAATTGGGAATGCTTGAACATAAGAGGGAATAGGGCACACTTTGAAGACTCAAGGAAGGCTTGAATCATCACTATTGGTGTATTATGCTATCAATTAGGAGAGGGGGAACAAGGAGGGCACAATTCAGAAGAAGAAATGGGGTATTGATGCTTGAGCCTGTGTTGTGCACTTGGAAAGAAGGAATAGTTTGGCTTGGGTGTAGGGTGTAGTATCAAAAAACAAGGAGGGTCTAATTGAGCCTTAAGAGTGCACAATGCACTCTCCTTAGCCTAGTAGGAGGATTGGAAAGTTTTAGGATTTGTATAAGTCTTCAAGATAAAACATGCAAACACACAATGAGTTAAGAGTAAGACAAAGTGTGATAGATACCAAATCATTAGTTAAACTTAGAGAGGAGCCAATACTGAAAAGTATACATCAAAACACTAGTCTACAAACACTCTCAAAGTATAATAAACAAAGTAAGTTGTGAACAAAAGTGTTATTTTGTTGCTCAAAAGTCTACTATGACCGTGAAGTGCATTATGGATGCTACTAATGATGTGCTGACAGTTAGGAAAGTATAATGAAAATTGAAACATCTATAATAAAATGCAACAACACTTGGAGACCAAAAGAGACAACTGGTATCACGATTGGTAGGCTGCAAAATTTGAATGTAGCAAAATTTTGGAGGGTTTTGTAGCAGTGACAACACCTCCACACTTTTCATGTCCTTTCACTCTGCACTGAGGTTTATTCATTTGCATCACTCTGAGTCATTTTATTTTGTGTGTAGAACTATTAATCAACCATTGTTCTGCAAATTCATCCTTCTGCACATGTAGTATCTACATAAGTAGTGTGTCAAGTGAATAGTGAAATAGAGGTTTTTGGGACTTATACTTTTTGGAATACAAGGGATGTTATTCATTCTGTAGCTGAAAATTTAAGATTGGAAAAAAAGAATACACAAGCTTGAAGAAGCTCTTATTCCAACACCCTTATTCATGATTCCATTATCTATTTAGGCACCTAAAGTAACATTAATACCTAGCACACTCTGAGGATAAAAAGACCATCACATTTGTTGATATGAATTAAAACATATAATTCCTAGAATATTAATAAGTGTCTTGAATATAAATAACCAACTTGACAATTTTATAAGAATTATTTTTTTCCTAAATATCTGCCAAGGGACCTAGAGAATGACCAAGAATTTGCTAAAAATGATTTAAATATATTTGTGAATAAAAGCCAACTCTCTGAGTGAAATTTGAAGACATTAGTTCCTACCTAGAAAGGAATTAAACAAATCAAGGAAGAATGGTTTGCTAGGATTAAAATACTCAAATATGCCCTTTGCCAAATTTTCAAGCATCGATGACTATAGAAGCAATGGTTTATTTAAGAGCATTAAAATTGTTGAAGATCTTAAAGGCCCCTCGATGATTAGGTGCTCCATGATGATCCATAAATATGTTTTAAATATGAATTGGATGCTTCCAAGCTATCATTGGGGGCTGAATTCAACAATCTAGCCAAGTTTCCTAAAGCTTAAATTAAGATGTTGTTGGTCACATTTGTCAACGGCAATAACAAATAGATAGGTAGTATTTCGGAATTGGAGTTAGATACTAAATAAATAGAAGATGTAATATTTACTTTGAGAGTGAAGCAAGAGATAACCATCCCACACATAAACGACTACATTGAAGAGTGAGAAGTTTTTGAATGACGTCGTTAATCCATAATAAATTCCTAGGTAGTTAGTATTATGAATAGTCAAGGAGTCAATTCTATATAACTTCTTCTACAACAACTGCAAGAAATAGAGGATTCATTCCACTTATGGTCCTTTTGCAGTTTTGTGAGTGTATTGTTTTGAAGAAATTCCCTACTCTCTTCTCTCTCTTCGATTAATATAACTTTATTGAACTATTATGTTTTTTCTAAAGGTAATCACTGATTGCATTCTATCTCTTTCTTCCATTTACCTTTTTCATTACTATTTGTTCCATGGTGTTGGGCTAATTTATTAACATAAATTAACACAAGTATTTCATTATCAATCTAGGTTTGTAAAATGTGCAAGCATGTCAAAAATGTATGGGTATCAGACGTAGTCAAGCTTAGAAGATAAAATATGAAGAACTATGGAAATACATATTATAAATATGAATCTAATCAAATAATTTCTAATTCACTTCTGCAATATATGTGAGATGAAGTGGCTCTTAACGTAAGAAGTCCATTTGTATCCTTCTTCTACAATATTACTAGATGAATAGAATTAAAAAACCATTATTTGACAACAGCATAAGATGCATAAATAAAAAATGAAAGAGGCTCCTAACTTAGGACATCCTTGATATTGCTCATCATAAATTCATTCATCATTATGCTATTATTAGAAGGATGGAATTACATATAACTGTTTGAAAACAAGAAAGATGAACTCTAGTTTTTATTCATTAATGCAATAGAAGGAGGGTTCAACTTGAACAATGCATTGTAACTTCATATAAAAATGATAAATAAACAAATATTCATCAGCAAACATAAATCATCACACATAAATTCCAGTAAGCAAATCTAGAGAAAAACAAGTAAACAAATCTGAAGCATCTAGTTCATGAAAATCAAGCTAGTTTAACAATAAAGTGTACTTAGCTTGAAGTGGGGGGCGTCCACCCTTGACTTGCACACTTGAATAGATTATAAGCTATTAAAATTCACTCAATCATACACACAATTGAATAGAAAAATGAAAGTAGAATATGTTCTTCAAATTAACTTCAAATACTCAAATGTCTCAACATAAAATTATACAAATTCTAGTTGCATAAGACATCAAAGTGTTCGCTAAATAGAATATCATGAAACAAACTAATCTAAAATATCTCTAAAGACTATATTTATCCACATCTACCTATCCAAGTCGAATTCATCCAAGCTATCACTAAAAATATGGAAAATCTCATGAAATCATATAATTGCCCTATTTTCTAGGGATTTTCTGAATGACTAGATATGTTTGACCAGTTTTGACCAAGCTTGATCTAGCTTGGTTTGATTGAAAAATTGGTGTTAGTTTAGTCCTAGTTCCAAAGCTTTCCATAAATGTATATAGCTCGTGCTGAGGTGTCCTGCAAATATGGAATCCATATAGCTATTCCGAGAATTTATGATTTTGTCCAAAAAATGCATTTGAAATTCAATTTTCATAAAAACTTCTAGAAATTGGAAAATTAAATTTAAATACATAAATATGCATAAAATACATCAAGATGAGGTGGATGTGATGGTAAATGGATGGAAAATATAGAAACTAAGTATGTTTTCTTAAGCAAAACTGGACCAAAAATGAGGGCCAACATCTCCCACATGCTGATTCACAACCATGTCCTCGTGCTTGTTTCTTCCTCTTGGATATCTTGACCTCTGCTGTGAATCCTGTGCCTGACTTTGATGCTTCCTGTTGTGCTACCTCTAATAGAAAATCTATCCCCATACTGTTTTCTTCCTTGTGAATAGTATCTTTGACCTTTTGTTTCTCATATTTGTTTTTCCACATGTTTTTCTCTTTAAGCCACTTGAATGCATGTTTGCAAAGTTGATGCTGGAGCATACAGCTCAGCAATTTCTTTATGTTTTAGTTGACTTAAGGGGTCTTGTGCTTTCAAGGAAGTTGGATTCCTATGTACATAATTATTAATGTTTTAAGTGATTGGAATAGAAATTAATTAGATATTGTGAGGATAATTGTAAATGCTCTCGAATGTAGGAGAACATGGGTGATTAATGATGATGAGAGAGTTAGAAATTAGTTGTAAGTCTTGGACTAGAAAGTGGTTTCATGATTGGAGGAGCTAGGGAGGATTCTTAAGGATTAACTGGAGTTAAAAGTGGACTTAAAGGATATTCAGGAGTTAGTTCAGCAGATTAAGGATCTAAAACAGAATTAGCTCAACATAACCTTTTGTATAAATGTAAGCCAAAAAGGCATAGATTCAATAGTTAGAGGAGTTATATAGTAGTTAGAGGAGTCAGTCAGTCATATTGTAAGCCTACGTGCAGGAGAAGAAAGGCCACTGATCAAAAAATTAGGCCACAGAGAGAGAATCCTGTGTAAATACCTGTTTATTAATGTAAACAACTCAATTCTAAGTCATGTGTGTGTATTGAGTAATTAAGATATAGATCGTGTATGAATTTGAGTTATTCTGCATAAGTTAGGTTGCAAGTGAAGAATCAAAGGCGAATTATAGAGAAGAGTAAAAAAACAACTTCCAAGTACGGTTGGGTAGAAGTTGTTCAATCAGCTCCGCAGTTGCGATTGTTGGTAGAGTTGTCTTAGAGACAACAATTCTAGCAAAAGAAGTGTTGGGTAGAATTGTTAGACAACAAGAGGTTCAAGGAGAGAACCATAGAGCTTGTGTTACGAATTTGTACACATCGACAGTTTAGGAGGAAGCATTTAGTGTTACAGTGAAGGAGGAGGAGCATAAAGGCACAATTCAAGTTAAGTTAAGGAGAGAGTTGTGGCAGAACAACGAGGAACTAGAACCCTGAAGGAAGCTGAAACCACAGGAAGGCATTAAAGAAACAGAGAGCAGTGGGGTAGAGGGTGTACAGAAGCCTGACCACTATTGAAGTCCTGAAATTGATCTTGGTCGTCAATAGTAAAAGTCAATGCTTACGTCACAGCCAACTACGGGGTTAAGTTGGTTGTTAACCTGCATGCTAGTTGAAGGGCTACAGATCGTAGAATTTAATGACCTTCTTCATCCAATGGATATTGAGCCATAAAGAGATCTAACATTAACTACAAGGGTGGGCCTGAACTTCTATAGATTGAGTACTTATAATTCTCATTGGCTCCGTAAAGGTGTTAAATGTCGTGTAAGTGATCCACCTCATGTCGCCGTGGACTGTCAGAACAAGTGGATCTTGATCAATGGTTATAAAGTGTCGGGTTAGTTTGTTTATAGGGAAAAGGTGCAGCCTTCAGATCGAGGGTAAGATCAACTGGAGATTGAAGCGAAAATATTTGTGGAGAGCAAACCCAAGGATGTTATAGGGGTGGCTTTAAATTAATTGGAGTCTGGTTGTGTTATCACATGTCACATGTGAGAGGCGATGAAGTCACATGATGGTGTGATGCGATATTGTGACAGCCGTTGATCTAGTGGACAAAATCAACGGTGGAAAAGGGAAATTACATATCGCAATTCGGGAGTTTTGAAGGCATGTTCTATTGAGTTTTAAGGTTTTGCGAGGAGGATTCACTAAGTGTAAGACTTGGTTAGTTGTTAACTTATTCGGAAAGAGATTTAGTTAAGGGGCCTTAACCTTAAATTATGAAGGTTTGACCAAGCAGGTCATAGAAATCCCTGGGATGGATAAGATTATGCATTTTAGATGCATACTATGCGCGGGTTTTTCCCATGTTAGAGTGGTATCAAAGCTAGTTAAAGCTCTTTTTAATTAAAGCATAATTGTGTAGAATACAAGTGTGACGGCAAATGGAAGAGGAGATTAGGTTATTTGAATCTAATAAGTAGAACACATGACATAAGATGAGAGTAAGTGGTACTCTTAAGAAGACATTGCAGAAGCATAAAGAAAACATAATGATGTTTGTTTTCTTGAGGAAAATGGAGGTTCACTCAAATGTGAAGAATGGATGGAGTCTGCTTGTGAATCCATGCAGGTATTGTTTTATTTAACTCTAGTTTGAGTTTTATAGGTTTAAGATAGATTAAATATTGATAGAAGCAGATAGACAAAGAAAGTTGTATGTGTTCTAAAGAACAAGGTGAATAAAGTGGTAGTGAACCTTAAGAATCCAAGTGAAGGTTGGACAACGAGGATAAGAGTGTTCTTAGAAGGAAGCTAGGCAGAAGCATTTTAAGGTGGCCATAGGAATTTGGCAACAACAAGATTTTGAAAGCTTGGAAATGATATTTTTCTTGAATAACATTGATGCGTAGGCGAAAAAAAATGAATGTGAGAAGACTTGTAGCAACCTAGAGCAAGGAGTGCTCAATTGGTTCTAGAGGAAAGAACCAAAGAAATGCTAACAGACTGAGCTTAGAGGAAAGTAGCTTATTGAGGCATATGTAGTAAGAAGAAGACTTGTTACTGTAGAGGTATTTTTGCAGCTCACAAAGGAAATTCTACAAAGGATATGGGTAGAATTTCTAAGGGATGAAGAAAGTTGGTAAGAGTTTCTGAGTGAAATACGAGGTGGTCAGAACCTAGTATTTCATTGTGATTAAAGTACAAGAGGACAATTGTGTTCTTAGAAGGTTCAGGTGAGTTGAAGCCTAGAAGGAGCAGAGAGAAGTTCTCAAAAGAGGTTCCACATAATAGAGAACCAAGTGCTTTCCAAAATACCAATTACAGAGGAAAACCCGGTGAGGTAAGGGGCAGCATGGAGGACTTGTTGTTGCAGAGGATTTAATGAAACTCATAGCAAGTGAGTGAGGAAATCATTAAGATAGAGAAGAATATGACTACTGATAGTCATAATAGAGATATCAGAGGTTCTGAGGAAGAGCAAAACAAAATAAAAGTGAAGAAGGAGAATGCCAAGGTAAATGGCAAGAGGATGAGTCAAGAGGAAATTGACAAAGAGATTGTTGAGATGAAAGAACAACTCAATGTATTAAGGATGATAACTGAGGAAATACAAAGACGAGGTTGGGTCTTAAAGAACAAGCCAGTGAAGTGGCATAAATTACAGAGAAGGCTACGACAGAGACAAGTGAAGAGCCTGGTGAAAGAACTTAGAGAAGCTAAGTTGAGAATGGAAGTGTCCATTTGTGAAACAGAACAGGGTGAGGTTCTGGGTGAAGATGAAGACTAGATATTTGTGAAAGTTCTTATGAACCATATGAAGGATTCAGAAGAAAAAGGAGATATGATGACTGAAGCATCAAGTGAGACCACAAGGTCTTATGTTTTTAAAACTGATTGTTTGTGTATGATTTCAAGTATTGTAGGAGAGGAGCAATATTTTGAAGATATCTTAAAAATAGATGAAGATCTAAAAGTAAAAGGTGACAAAGAAAATTTCTCAGCAAAGGAAGAATTTGACTCGATACAACAGGAAGGGTCTATGGATGCGTTACTCAATGAGAGAAGAAAATACTTTAAAGCTGTCATAGAGATGGAAGATCAAGAGCTTATTCTCATGAAGAATGAAGGAATATTGTCTCAGAGAGGTAATCTAATAAATTTGATTAATGATATTAATGAAGAACAAACACAGGAGAATATTAATGTAGATTATGAGACAAGGATAGCTCTAGAAGAAGGGTTACATAGGGACAACAAGGCAAAATGTATTGAAGAAGAAGGACATCTACTGAAAAATGTTAAGGAGGAAGAAGACTATGCAAAATATTTAGCAAAGGAAGAAAGGAAATTTGATGATTTGTCAATAATAAAGGAAGGTATGGAAAATTGTGTGAAATTTCCAAATTCTACTCCAATTGAAATTATTGAGTTCGACTTTCAAAGAAGGGAGTTGGAAAAGCAGAGGATATATACTCGGGATAGATTGCTGAAAAAGGAAGACAAAGAAATTTTCATGAATGACAATCATAAGGAAAAGAAGATGGTAATGAAAGTTCAACAAATTGACATTACAGAAGGAGGAGTTGATTATTGTGAACTAGAGCAGAGAGATATCATTGAAACAGATGATACAGAGGAGAGTTTAAATCAACATACTAATGTGTTGACAAAGGAATTGAAGGAAAACTCAGAGTAGCATGCTAATATGTTGCGAGAGAAGGAAATGGTAATGAGGCCATATATTTTCAATTCTGATAATTGTTTTATGATAACAGAATTTGTTGAAAATGAGACAGTCATGTTTCAAATTGAGGAATCAGTTTTAAAACTGAAGAAGACTGGAAGTTGCCAGGATAGACATGCTGATAAGGAAAAATAAAAGCATGAAGATATTTTGCTTAAAGAAGTTAAATTTATTTTTAGAATTCGTTAAGAAAGTGAAGGACAATTACTGAGGATTGTCAAGGAACAAGAATGAGAATATGTTGGAACTGATGAACAACATAGTGATGTATTTGAGGGAAATCAAGTACAAAGGAAATGGGAGGACAATTTACTTTTGGAAAGTAAATTTACAGATATTGAGAAAAGGTTGTTTGGACAACAACAAGAGGGCAAGGATGAAAGGGTGGTAGTAAGGATCCAACAACTTCAAAGAGAAGACAATAAACAATAGTTTGAAGATGAGGGACAAAGTACAATAGCAATTGGCAAAGTAAACTATCAGTCACAGGATAAATTGGACATAGAGATTTAAAGAATAATAAGATTGATGGTGAAGGTGCCTCATAAGAAAATAACAGTAAGAAGATGAAGGAGAAACAGAAAGAGAAATACAACAGCAAACTGTGAAAGTAGAGCTAGTGGAGAAAAGAAACATAAAGTGTGGAAACTTGGAGAACAATAATAAACAACATCAACAACCAAAGGAAAATTATAGAACAAAGTATGGGATCTAGGGAGACAAAGGACAAAAGCACATGATCAGGAGATCATGATTATTTTAACCTTGGGATTCTGATGCAGGAGCATACAGCTCAACAATTTCGTTATGTTTTAGTTGACTTAGGGGGTCTTGTGCTTTCAAGGAAGTTGGATTCCTGTGTATGTAATTATTAATGTTTTAAGTGATTAGAATAGGAATTAATTAGATATTATGAGGATAATTTTAAATTCCTTCAAATGTAGGAGAACATGGGTGATTAATGATGACGAGAGAGTTGGAAATTAGTTGTAAGTCTTGGACTAGAAGGTGGTTTCATGATTGGAGGAGCTAGAGAGGATTCTGAGGGATTAACTGGAGTTAAAAGTGGACTTAGAGGATATTCAGGAGTTAGTTCAAAATATTAAGGATCTGAACCAGAATTAGTTCAACATAACGTTTTGTATAAATGTAAGCCAAAAAGGCATAGAGAGTCAGTAGTTAGAGGAGTTAGAGAATAGTTAGGGAAGTCAGTCAGTCAGATTGTAAGCCTACGAGCAGGAGAAGAAAGGCCACTGATCAGAAAGTCAGGCTAGAGAGAGAGAGACGCATGTATAAATACATGTTTATTAATACAAACAACTCAATTCTGAGTCATGTGTGTGTATTGAGTAATTAAGATATATATCATGTATGAATTTGTGTTATTCTGCATAACTTAGGCTGAGGGTGTAGAATCAGAGGAAAATTACAGAGAAGAGTAACAGAATAACTTCCAACTACTGTTGGGTAGAATTTGTTGAGTTAGCTCCATAGTTGCGATTGTCAGTAGAGTTTTCTTAGAGATAACAATTCCAACAAATAAAGTGTTGGGTAGAATTGTTAGTCAGCAAGAGGTTCAAGGAGAGAACCATAGAGCTTGTTTTATGACTTTGTACACATCGACAGATCAGGAGCAAGCCTTTAGTGTTATAGTGAAGGTCGAGGAGCATAAAGGCACGAGTAGAGTTAAGTTAAGGAGAAAGTTGTAGCAGAACAATGATGAACCAAAACCTTGAAGGACGCTAAAACCATAGGAAGACATTGAAAAAGCAAAGAGCAGTGGAGGTAGAGAGTGTATGAAAGCTTGATCACTGTTGAAGCCCCGCAATTGATCTTGGCCATTGATCATAGAAGTCAATGCTTACGTGACAATCAACTGTGGGATTAAGCTAGTTGATAACCTACATGCTAGTTGAAGGGCAACAAACTGTAGGATTTAACAACCTTCGTCATCCAACGGATATCTGGTCATAAAGAGATCAAATTTTAATTGCAAGGGAAATCCAAACTTCTATAGATCGATTGCTTATAATTCTCATCGAATCTGTAAAGGCGTTAAATGTCGTGTAGGTGATCCACTTGATATCACTGTGGACCATTAGATCAAGAGGATATTCATCAATGGTGTTAAAGCATCAGGTTTGTTTGTTGATCACGAAAAAGTGTAGCCATCGGATTGAGGGTAAGATCGATGGTGGAGATTGAAGTGAAAACATTTTGGGAGAGTGGACCTAAGGAGATTATAGGTGTGACTTTAAATTTTGGAGTCCAGTTGTGTTATTGCATATCACATGTGAGAGGCGATGAAGTCACATGATGGCGTGTTGCGATATTGCGACAACCATTGATCTGGTGGAAAAAATCAATGTTGGAAAAGGGCAATCACATATTGCAATTCGGGAGTTTTGAAGGCATGTTCTATTGAGTTGTAAGGTTTTGTGAGGAAGACTAACTAAGGGTAAGACTAGGTTAGTTGTTAACTCGTTCTGCAAGAGATTTAGTTAAGGCACCTTAACCTTAACTTAGGATGGTTTGACCAAGCAGATCATAGAAATTCTTGGGATGGATAAGATTATGCATTTTATATGCATACTGTGGGTATCGCATATTCTTCCTGCATCAAAAGTATATCATTCTTTCTCTTTAGTTTTTCTACCTCCTCATTTAATTTTTCATTCTCCCTTACTAACTTTGCATTATTTTTGTTGCATGTTTTATTTTCTTTCTTCAAGTGCTTTTCCATGGTCTTTTTTATTTCTAGCCGATCTGTCAATTCTTTGATTTTTATCAAGTGCGACCCTTTATTTGGTTCCTGTGTATCTTTTTCAAATGATTTGGCTTACACAATATCAAAATATGAGTCCTTTTCTAAAGCTTCTTTCTCCGATCTCTGAATTATGCCTTCTACCCTTTTCTCTGTAGAAAATGTTTCTACAATCTGTACTTCTTGGTCCTTGATTCTTGCTTCTATTTGGCTCTTTCTCCTATTCCTCCTAGGAGTGGATATGAAGGATGTTTCATTTTCAACCATAACAATATTGCTTTTCTTCTTCAACCTAGTTCTTGGATAAAGTGGTGAATTCATGGTGCCTTTGGTTTCCTGATCTATTTTGTATTGTTCTTTTAGTACCTGTTCTCCATGTTGATTTTGGACTAAAAACTCTTTCTAGATTATACACTAAGTTTTTACTTGATGATGTACAAGAATTTTTATTAGTCCCCATTGATAAACTTGAGCTTCTCTTGGTTTGTTCTCATTTCTCACTGACTCTATCATCTTGATGATATTTTGGGAGAAGAAATATGGCAAGTTTATTTTGACTTCCCCCTTAATGTGTTGGAGTAGCCTAACATGGTACAAATTTTCCACACTATGTCCTCTATCACATGTGAAAAAAAATTTAATGATCAAAACTAACTCTCCCCATGGATCATTAAACCACTCCTTAGGTATGCCTTTAGTTCTGTCAAAGTATCTCTTCCTATTTTTCTCTCTCAAGAAATTCCATTCTTTCTCCTTGAAGTGTAGGCCTTTATGATAGTTTTCTCTTGTCAATGGAAGATCGAATGCTTGGGAGATGTATTCTGGAGTCAATGGAATGATTAATTTTCATACCATTGTTTGATCCTGGGTATAGTTCTTTACAAAATCCATGGTTATACTCTCACTGTAACTATTAAACCTTTGAAGGAAACTTATAATCCCTGCTTGATATAATTTTTCCAATGTTTCCTTCTTCCACTGTTCAATCTGAAATTTTGGTTCTATTCTGGTGGTCATGTTTTCTGAAAACCAATTGATATACCCTTCTATTGTCATTAACCTCATTTTTGAAAATGAAAATAACAATCATTCATGCATAAACATCTTTTTTAGTCAGTTAGTAGCAGGGCTTACCTTTCTCCTGATACTCTTTGGAAACGATGAAATCAGGCTTGTTTAATCTCTGTCCCACTGCAATAATAAATCACTGCTTTTTTCAGAACATTACCCTTTTGTAAGTGAAAAACAAAAACAACATCATGCTTATACTATGATGCAAAAAACCATTCTCTCTTCTATTCTTCTTTCACCAAAACTCTACTCTTTCCATATAAATGAAGTTCAATCATTCATTGTATTCTCTATTTATAAGAAAGGAATTGGAAAATTGAAACTCTGTTTTGATTTGAATTTTTTATATATAAAAACAAAATCATACCATAACTTCGCCTTTTGATTTTCATTTTTCTTAGAACATTCCCATGGTTACCAAACTTATTTATATGTCAAACTGAAGTCATTCTCTTGTTCATTGTTTGTACAATTAAGGCGAGTATTTTTGCAATCAAATTATAACTAACTCACTATGTATTCAATGAACTCGGTGAAATCATTTATTTATGCAATCAAATTACAAATTTAACACTCTGTCTTCTTAACTAATTTGGCGAAAACACGTGTTTAGGCAGCCAGACTTCAACTTAACATTTGTCTCATCAACCAATACTCGATGAAAACATGTGTTTATGTAACCAAAACTGCAACTAAACACTCTGTTTCATCACTCAACTTTCAGTAAAAACATGTGTTTATGTAATCAAAACTACAACAAAACACTCTATTTCGTTCCTGAACTCAGGGAAAGCATTTACTTATGCAATCAAACTTTAACTAACATTTTGTTTCATCAATCAATTTCGGTGATTTCATGAGTAAATGTGGAGGATCCGAGTTGATTTAATTATTTGCAATAGAATGTCATGATTCTCTCTATGTTGTGGCTCAATCAACGTGTGTTTCATAATGTTTGCCACTGTTAAACTTCATTGAAAATCCTTATTTCTTTACTGATGGAAGACTTAATGAATGATAACTTAACAAATAGTAAATGGTGGTTGGAGCAGTCTCTTATATCTTTGAGTCAAACTTCTATTTTATTTAAAAATCCTGATATTTTCTCATCAAAACATCTCCTGCATTTATCAAAAGAAATCAAATTTTGGTCTTACCTTCTTGCTCATGAGATCTTCCTTAGTTAACTCTTTCTTCTTTGGTACTTTTCTCGGCTTATCCCTCCATCTACTCCACTTTTTCTTCTTATCGCTCTTATTTCCCATTGCTATATCTCTTGCCTTTCCTCTCTCGGTTTGATTTCCTTTGTTTCCACATTTTCTCTATCAAACCATTCACCTTAGGCTTTTGAATGTGTGATAATAGCTTATGCAACACTTCGTCACTCTCCCTGAGCCTGCAAATGGCTGTGATGGTGGAGAAAAATCGATTTTTACAGTGTTCTATGTGTAAATATTGCGGAGGTGTATTGTATGAGCTCAGGTTGAATGCAAAAATCACTGTGTTTTTAATGTTGAAACGTTCACCGCTGTATTTTCAAATTTGGTTGACCATTCCTAGATGATGCATCCTCTAATTGCTTCCCTTCATGGCTATCCTTCATTTCTTCGTGGCTATCCTGCATACCTACCCACAGTAATTTCCTCCACATCTTGGCTTTTATTACTTAACCTTCAACTATTGTATTACTCATTTCACCGTACAGTCTACCTACCATACGTTTCATTTCCACCAGCTCATATTACTATTCCATTTCAAGGTGCATTGTGATTTGATCACTGCATTTGACTTTCATTATAGTTTTATTGCATGGCTTATAGTTTTATTGAATGGAAATATCCCCATTAACTATCATCATACCTCCTCTTCATATCCATTTCCCAGGTCTTATACCTCCGAAACATTTTCATAATGTTTTTTTCATTGTATAGTCATCATATTATTTGTATTATGATAACCTTTACACCTCATAGCATCATTTCTATCCGCTTTAATTATAACTTGTTGAAATAAATTATTTTGATGTCCTTTACCTGCGCATATTTCAATATATGTATTTTAATTTTAAAATGACCATGTTTAGGTCATATCTCAAATTAAATTCATGAAACTAACTTGTATATGCTTTTGTAGGTTCTAGGGTTTTAACTATTGGACCCTATATTTTAATCCATTTTCTTTTCAAAAGAAAAATACTTAGGCTTATGGAATATGAAATCAATATGGAATATGTGAATATATGAATATGAAAAGAATATTTGGAGTATGCTTCTAGGATTAAGTGTAGAATAATGGGTATGAATATATGAATAGGATAATATGTTGGATATAATAATGAGGGTAGTGAAATGAATATGTAGGTAAAATATGCATGTCGGGTACTAACTTCATCTTAACAATCTCTAAAAAATTTCTAAAAATTTTGAAATCTCAAGAGAAACTTTTTACTCAGTTTACTTCACTCCCTGTCTTTTGGTCGTATGTCTTTGATGCATCATCTAGGATAGATTGAAATGTAGAATTTATTTCTACTTCATGTTCTTGCATTCATAATTGATTCAGGACCATTGATTGTTGATGTTGTTTAGGTCCCTTATGTAATTGATACTTGATGATTCAAGTCCCTACTATCATGTATATTTTTATGCAGTATTTGTCATATGATACATGTTTTTTCTCACATTCCAGGTCCCTTCTGCACAATATTTCCAACAATGTTTCAGGTCCCTTTTGTAATACAATTCAAGTTCCCTCTTCAATTCAGCTGCTCAATCTTTCAGCTACTCAAACTGAGTTTCTTTTATAACTTCCCCCTTGATTATCTGAAGACCTGTCCTCAAGTCTTGTATTGTTTTGGAGGTTTCTTTTGCAAAATCAAATTATTGTCAGAGTAAAACTTAAATTTGTGAATTCATACAGGCCAAACTAGTTGGTTTTCCTCCATGAATTCTTGTTTACTTTGTGCCAGTTGCCTGGTTTTCACAAGCAAACCTTTTATTATTTTTTTATTATTTTTTTTCTTGTTTTTCTTTATAATTTTTTTTTTATTTTTTATTCTTCTTTTGGAGTACTAGAAGGAATATTTCTATCTTGTTCCATTACTTCCATATCAGTATATTTTGACATTTGTTTCCAAAAATCTTCTTTATTGATAGGCTTATTGTAGACTTTAAGCCTATGTCCGTTAACTAGAAATGAAATAGATTCTTGATCAGTTATTTTTATCTCAACAACTCCATTATCAAATATTTCTTCTATCTTATATGGCCCCAACCAATGAGTTGTAAAATTTGTCATCAAA
This sequence comes from Pinus taeda, assembly GCA_000404065.3. Lineage (NCBI taxonomy): Eukaryota > Viridiplantae > Streptophyta > Pinopsida > Pinales > Pinaceae > Pinus > Pinus taeda. The sequence goes on along the minus strand of APFE031283276.1, from coordinate 87,325 downwards.
TCTTTGAATTTGGAGTCAAACAATAATTCCTAGTCTCCTTTTTTGAATGTTTTGTTATTGATGAATCGATCATGCCCTTCCATCCTTTGTTGTTGCAGAAGTGTTGTGTGTTCCATTGCTTGCTCTCTCTATTCATCCAGTTGATTCAATTCCATTATCCATTGTTGTTGTGCTTGAGACAATTCCAGTCCTAACTTTTCTGCTAACTTGAATGCGTGTATCTGAAATTCTATGGGTAGCAGGACTTCTTTTCCATACACTAACTGGTACGGAATGAACCCAATTGTTTTTTTCCATGTTATTCTGTATGCCCATAGTGCATCTCTTAACTTTTCTTACTAGTCATTCCTATTCATTTGTACTGTCTTTGTCATGATATTTTCCAGTACTTTATTGGTCGACTCCACTTGTCTGTTTGCTTGAGGATGGTATGGTGTTGATTTTATATGTTTGATCTTGTACTTCTTTGTAAGATCATGAACAAGATTTGAAGTAAATTGTGTGCCTTGGTCCATTACAATCTGTATTGGTACCCCAAATATGACAAATATTTGCTCAAGGAGGAATGCGTCCACTCTATTTTTTATCGCTCTTGCTACTGCCTTTGCCTCAACCCACTTAATTACATAATCAATACATACCAATATGTACTTCTTTCCATTTGATGGTGGATTTATTGGTCCCGCAAAATCCAAAGACCATTTCTCAAATGGTTTAATTAGCACTTGTGGATTACGTGGCATTTCATATGATATTATTGGCCTTCCTATTCTTTCCCAACCATCACACCCCTTGACATAGACTTTGGAGTCTTTGAAGATTACTGGCCAGTAGTAGCCGAGTTGCACCACCTTGTAGGTTGCCCGCTTGTCCAAAAAATGACAATCACATGGCTCACCATGACATGCTTTCAAAATTTCTAATATTTCGTCTTCTCTAACACATTTTCTTATTATCATATCATATCCAGTAGAAAAGAGATCACCATTCACCCAACTATATCTAGAACTTTCTCTAATTATATTTCATTTTTGTTTCCTTGTGAACATGGATCGTAATTTTCCACAGGATAAATAGTTTTCTATATCTACAAACCATGGTGTTTTGACAATTATTGCAAACAAATGTTCATCTAGGAAATTGTCTAAAATGGGATTTGGATCGTGAGGTGTATGAAGCCTTGAAAGGAAATTAGCTACTTGATTGTCTTTCCCTGGTCGATCTTGAATTGTATTGTTAAATTACTACATTAACAATAACCATCTTGTAATTATACCATTTGTGATTTCTTTGTTTAATAAGTATTTAATTGTTGAATGATCTGTGTGAATGAATACTTGGTAGCCTATTCTGTAATGCTTGAATTTGTTTACTGCATGTACTACAACTAACATTTCTTTCTTTGCGACTGTCTAGTTCAATTTTGTTGGTGTTATGTTTTTAGTTATGATGTATATAGCATAGTTAAATAGGTTTTCTTTCTTCCAAGTGATCTACCTATAGCAGTATTAGATGCATCATTGGAGATATGAAATGGCAAAGGCCAATTTGGTCCTCGAAGAATGCGGGCAGCTGATAGTTTTTCGTTAAATATTTGAAACGCCTTTTGACAATGACTTATCCATTAGAATTCAACATCTTTTGCAAGTAATTTGAATATAGGTTATGCTATTTTACTTAAATTTTCAATAAATCACCTATAGTAGCCTACATAACCCAAGAAACTTCTCACCTCCTTTTGAGTTGTTCGTGGCATTAAATTCACAATGACTTGTATTTTTGTTGCATCCACCTTAATTCCTGATGAGGAAATATGGTGTCCCAACACTATCCCCTCTGTTAACATCATGTAGCATTTTTCATTACTTAACTACATATTTGTCTCTATGTACTGTTTCAGAAATTTCTCAAGATTTTTCAAACAATCGTCATATGTGTTTCCATATACAGTGAAATATTCCATATAGACTTCTAGACATTCATGGATCAGATAAGAAAATATTTCAATAATTTCTCTTTGGAAAGTAGCAGGTGCATTACATAGCCCAAAAGGCAAACCATTGGATGCATATGTTCCCCATGGGCAGGTAAATGTTGTTTTGTCTTGGTGTTCCCTTACTATTCTAATATTATTATACCCACTAAACCCATCTAGGAAAGAAAAGAATTTCTTCCCAGCTAATGAATCTAGGACTTGGTCAATAAATGGTAGCAAGAAATGATCTTTTAACGTTGCTTTGTTTAATTCCTAGTAATCTACACATATTTGCTGCTTCCCATTTTTCTTTGGTACAACCACTAATGGTGAAACCCGTTGACTATCAGAAATAGGATAGATAAACCCAACTTGTAGTAGTTTCTATAATTCTTCCTTCACTATTTCCTTCATTATGGGGTTCATCCACCTTTGAGGTTGCACTTACTAGTTTAATCTGGTAATCAATATAGATGTGGTGAATAGATGTGTTGGGGTGAATTCCCTGCATGTGTCTGTAATGTAGGAAAATTATTTTGAATACTTCTATAATAATGCTATTAATTCTTGTTCTTGCGACGATTGTAAGTTATTGCCAATGTTCAAATGTTTCCCAGTATATATCTCAATTGTTCTAGTTGTTGAATTCGTAATTATGTTTACAGGAAAAATCTGTGTGAATGATTCTTGCAGTGATTGAATTGTGTAGTTTTCCTTAAAACAGTGGTTCAAAAGATTACTTGTAGCTTCATACTCAGATACTCTAAGTTTCTCTAAAATATCTAGCTCTGAGATGAAAAGATCCAATAGATCTTCATTCTCCTCTTCTTCACATTTGTCCTGATGATGAGTCTGGTTTTAGACTCGAAACGTCGACCATACAAAACATGAGCACTGTGGAAAATCCAAACTCCTCTCAGAAACCACACCACAATAACCTGCAATCCAAAATACTTAGAACTGATTTAGTTTGTTATTGTTATTTTCCTTCAAACAATGATACTAACGAAGGTGCTTGTGCTGGAGAATAAAGTGTATGTGCTTTCTCTCATCCCCATGTGCAATAATCATACTTCTCAATCTGCATGCCATAAAGGCATTAACAGTGGCTAACCACAGTTTGCCTAAGATTAGAGGATGTCCTCCTAGGTTTGTTTTTGGCTGAAAAATGTGGAAGTCTATAAGATACTCCCAAGAATCCAAAAACACTATGATATCTTCTAATATTCCTTTTGGTATAACTTTAGATCTGTTTGCTAACTCTAAAATGGTAGTACTAGATATAATGTTGTTTAAATCTAAATGTTCCATTGTCTCTGTAGTAATTACATTTATATCTGCTCCCAAATCTATTAATGTGTTTGGAAATGAAAATTTGTTTATTGAAATAGTAACCATAGGGATATCAGGGTCAATATATTTTTCAGCTGTTGTCTTTGTAGACGTGAGGCTAGCTAGTTTTTTGATGACTTCAATTGTAGTAGGATCCTTCTTATTTTTACCAATTTTCTTGATGCATAATTCCTTTAATGTTTTAGCATAAATTGGTATTTCTTTGATTTCCTGCAATAAAGGAGTTTTAACATAGGCATTGTTTAATTCATCCAAAATATCAAATTCAGGAAGGGACATTTGAGTTTTCTGCTCTAGTAACCTCTCTGGATAGGGTGTTGTTTGAATTATTAAATTTTTTCCTTTCTGACGTTGATTTTCTGAATGTGATGTTTCGCGTTGTTCTCCTTGTTCAACTGGTTCTTCTATGATCAAAAAAGAATTTTTATGCAGTACCTTTCCAGACCTTAAATGGACATCATTTATGCAAATAATGGAGTATGTTGGAAAATATGTTGCTTCTTCCACATTGTATGCAAGTTTATGCATTTTGTTACTTGGATTTGCTACTGGCTGAGCTGGTAGTTGAGTTGGTCTAGGTTGGTTTGAAGGCAGCTGTAGCTGATGTGGTTGTGTTAGTAACGATACGGAATTATGTTGTGGAAATGGCATGGATTATGGATATTGTTCGAACACTTGGTATGGAAATGGTTGTTGATATTGTTGCTAGTATCGTTGTTGGTATTGGTAAGGAAACATTTGTTAAGGTGGTTGGTTTCCATAACTATATCCTCTCTAGCCTTGTCCAGGATGGTTTTGATATTGTTGTGGAGGCCAATCTTTCCACGACATTGTGGTATTCCAATAGTTTTGAGGAGGATACTGATAGTTTTGTTGATGGAATTGTTGAGGCAATTGTTGAGGAATCTTTGGCTACTAAGGCCTTGTTTGTGCCATATAGTTAAAACCTTCTGCTCCTTGTACTTCTTCCATTGGATTCATTTGTAGTTCCTTCAACTTTAGACAATTTTTTGTTGAATGTTTTTATGTGCAAAGACCACATACCTGGACACTATCTAAAGGACATTCTCTTAATGAATGATTCTTTCTACATTTGGTACAAAAGATTGCTAATATTTGTTCTTGTTCTTCTTTTTTTTTGTTTGCTTTCAGAACATCTACTTGTTTCCCTGATGTACTTAGAAGATAAATTTTTATGCTATCCAACAAGCTCCCTATATTTCCTCTTGTTACCCCTCTAACTGTTGATTTTGTTGCTTTTGAACTAATATCTCTCCTTCTAGTTTTTGATATTCCTCTTGAATATTTTTGACATAAATTTGCAATTTCATGGAATGGGAAGTTTGAAATATCACCCTTACCCATTACATTTAATATGTCAAGATATTCATCTCTTATACCTTTTAAAAATATTGTATAGATGGTATCTGAGTTTAGACAATGTTGTTTAGATTTTTGAAGATTGTAAGAAAATATTTTCAAATATTCTTCTAAAGTTTCAACTTCTTATTATGTCATTCTAAAAACATCCTCTTTCAAGTCCCTAGGCCTACAATAGGCTTCATACTTTTTAAGAAAACTTTTCTTCATGTCATTGCAAGAAGTGATTGTATGCTCTCCTAAACCCATGAACCATTTTAATGCTACTTCTTTTAAAGTAGCAACAAAGAGGTGAAGCTTGTGTGTGTTATATGTGTATCCATAAGTTGTACACAAGATATCGAATTCAAACACAAATGAGTGAGGATGTTCTATTGAAATTGCATAAAAGTTAGGAAATACAGAAGGTGGAATGGTTTTCATTTTCACTTCTTCTCCTAATATTGCACTTGTGTCTAATATTGGAAAGCCAAAAGTAGCTTCCTCATCATCTTGTTAATTATCATTTAGTCTTTGGTTGTCATATTATATTTTTCTTTCTTCTTCTCTCTTTCTATTAGCTTCTCTTCCTACTTCTTCCTCTCTATGTCTTCTCCATTCTCTTTGTTCTATTTCATATTTAAGTCTTTGTTCTTGGGTGAGAATAACCAATCCTTGCACTTGTTATGTCATAGTTTCAACTATTTCGATGACAAATCGAGGTTCAAGTTGTTGCTTGTTTTCGAAAACAGGTTGATCTATGGGCTGAAAAATGGGCTGATCTATTGGTTTAACAATTTTCCTTGTTTCCTTTTGTTTTTATGAAGTAGGTGTTGCTTTTGGAGTTTGTTTTCCTTTTACCTCTGAGGCTAACAAGGTTTGTCTTTAAATTAAAGTTAATCTTTGTCATGTTATTTGTTTTTCTTCAATTCCTCTATTTTTAGTTTACCAGCAACCAGTGTAGTTAGTCTTAATGTTCCTACTTCTATGGATGGGGAGTTTTGTTTAATAAATCTACCTTTCTCATCTCTATTCCTAGGCATAAAGAAATATAACTAAGAGAAACATAACATAACATAACTTTTATGGTTTTGTTTTCTCGTTTTTTTTAGATTTTGTTTGTATCTTCTATTTGACTATGTTGATGAATACCTCCCCGGAAACAACGCCAAAATGTTGGGGTAATTTATTAACATAAATTAACACAAGTATTTCATTATCAATCCAAGTTTTTAAAACTTGGAGACATGTCCAAAATGTATGGATATCCGATGTAGTCATGATTAGAAGATAGAATATGAAGAAATAAGGAAATAGATATTATAAATATGAATCTAATCAAATAATTTTTAATTCCCTTCTACAATATATGTGAGATGAAGTGGCTCTTAACTTAAGAGGTCCATCTGTGTCCTTTTGCTACAATATTACTAGATGAATAGAAATCAAAAACCATTAATTGATAATAGCTTAAGATGCATAAATAAAAAATGAAAGAGGCTCCTAACTTAGGAGATCCTTGATATTTCTCATCGCAAATTCATTCATCATTATGCTATTGTTAGAAAGCTGGAATTGGATAAAACTGTTTGAAAACAACGAAGATGAACTCTAGTTTTTATTCATTAATCCAATAAAGGAGGGTTCAACTTGAACATTGTGTTGTCCCTTCATATAAAAATGATAAATAAACCAATATTCATCAACAAACATAAATCATCACACATAAATTCAAGTAAGAAAATCTGAAGCAAAATAATTAAACAAATCTGAAGCAACTAGTTCATGAAAATCAAGCTAGTTTAACAATAAAGTCTACTTAGATTGGAGTGGGGGCCCTCCACCCTTTCCTTACACACTTGAAGAGATTATCAACTACTATAACTTCAATCAATCATCCACAACATTGAACGAAAAAATAAAATTAGAACAAGTTCTTCAAATTAACTTCAAATATTCAAATGTCTCAACATAAAATTATACAAATTCTACTGGCATAAGCCTTCAAAGTGTTAGCTTAAATAAAATATCATGATACAAACTGATATAAAGTATCTCTAACAACTATACCTACCCATATCCACCTATTCAAGTCGAATTCATCCAACCTATCACTAAAAGTATGGAAAATCATAAAGCTGCACTACTTTTTGGGGATTTTCTTAATGACTGGTCATGTTTGACTAGCTTTAACTGGGCCTAATTTAGCTTGGTTTGACCAAACCAATTGGATTTAGTTCAGTCCTAGTTCCCAAGATTTCCATAAATGTATCCAACTCATGCCCAAGTGTCCTGCAAATATGAAATCCATATAGCTATTACGAAAATTTCTAATTCTGTCAAAAAATTGCATTTGAAATTCCATTTTCATAAAACTTCTAGAAATTGCAAAATTAAATTTAAATATCTAAATATGCATAAAATATATCAAACTGAGGTGGATGTGATGGTAAATGGATGGAAAATATAGAAACTAAGTATGTTTTCTTAAGCAAAACTGGATTAAAAATGAGGGCCAACACATGGGATCCTAATCCGAGTCCTTGAGCGATGAATACATTTTATTTTAGATTTAAGTAACATGATTATGTGACTGTTGTTTAGGAATTGAATTTATTCTAAAACTTTAAGTCCGTAAATTATTCTTTGACTCTCACATAGAGTTTATTTTGGAAGGAATTCCATTTGTGAATATGAAACTTTAATTTTAAAATAATAAATAACCATCTTGTGAATTTGTTCATATGCACCTGTGATTTTTAAATGTGTGATATTATTTTATATTTTTTTGTGTATGGACCAATACTTCCTATTTTTTCCTATTTGAATTTTCTTCAAATATGTTTCTTCTTATATATTTATGTATGAGACTGTGGAATTGATTTATGATTCAATAATGTATTGCTATTATTTCATTGTACTTTGAAATATACTTGGTACAATCATAGGTGAATGTGTTGAATGCTCAATATGAAATATTCAAGTTATATCCATATTAAAGTGTGATCAATAGAGGAGTACTACTTCTATAAAAGCATAGAGAGACTCTAGAAATATAACCTAGGAGGTTGATTTTTTCTCGACAAGAAAAGAGATCAAATTTTTTGGAAACCATACTAGGCTTGAAAGGTCAATATTCTATTCCTATTAGATAACTTGTCCTAAGACAATCAAACCTAATATTCCCATTGGACTAGAAGAACAAAAGAGCATACTATCAGACAAATATTAATTTATTCATATAATAATGTCCATAGTGAAAATAATTTAGTACTTTTGAGAAGTGTAAAATGTATAAACCAAACAAGACAAGCTACTATGTCTAGAAGACATAAAAAATCAACAAAATGCATGCCTACTCACAACTTATTCCGATGTTTTCTCTTGTGTTTCTATAACTAGCTTCTCAATTGTCATTACATATTCAAGCTACTATAATATTACTTTCTTATTTATCCTTCCAAAATTACAGTTCACTAAATGGAATGTACATGGTATGAAGATCCCAAATGATCACCTTTTCCCATATTTGTCACCAGAGTCCACAAAATATTGCATTTTTCTTTGAAGATATCCATTTTATGCTTTTTCTAGTCATGTGTTCCCATAATGGTCACAACTTGGGATACTACATTCTCTTCAATTCTCATTACCTTTTGTGTTGGCTATTTAAGTAAATGCCCCCTTTGTTTGAATTGATTCTTCATGATTTGTTAAAGTGTTCTAGATTTCCCTTGATACTCAACAATCGATTGTAAGTTGATAAGGTGAATGTTAGTTTTCCTCTGAGAACTCCATATTATGATCCTTTCCTAGACCCAACAATGAGAAAGAAACCAAATGGAGGATATAAACTACTAAAGACACAAAAAAGGGATGGATATGCCTTCACTATAGTTCTAGAAATGGGGCCCCTATCTTTATAATTGATAAGAAAACCACTTAATATACATAGAACAAAGACCAATAAACAAAACCAAACCAGTAGAATCGAGCTTATGTTATCCATAGACCTAGAATAAATATCATAACAGGAATTTCTATGACTTTATGTAAGGATGAACTAACAAAATCTATGAGAGAAAAAATAATATGAGAAATAGATAAATCATTAGAATTGAAAGGTCAAGGAGGCAACTCACCGAAATATTATAACCATAGCCTAAACACCAATTCACTTTCATGAGTTCTAACAAGTCAATATTGCTTCCTCCATAAAGCCATCTAAATAATTGCTATATGATTAAGAAATTTGTCAACCATAAGCACATATATGTGCAACATTGAGACTAAATATTCGAGGAAATGAACCCCTATTTCTTCTCATAGCCACTCCATCCATAGGATTTGAGTGTTGCACATTCAATGATCATTAGGCGAATTTGGACGTAAAAAATGGGTCCCAAAACTAAAAACATACTAAAAGAATCAACTTTATGAGAATCATTAGGATTCAAGATGATGATGTCATCCCTAAGGTTAAATATTTTGGAGGTAAAAGAAGAAACTAATTTTTTTAATTATCTTTTTTATATCTCCTTAAAGATTTGCTGAAATGTCATATGTGGACACTCGTTGGATGTAGAATGAAATTCAACATCCAACAATTACCTAAAATGCATACCTTTGAGTAGACCCACATGGAAAGAAAATGAAAATATATGAAAACACTTTTTTTCATGTATTTTCAATTTTATTTTTTTTTATATGGGCCTACTTAGAATTATGTGGATTGGGTAATCTTCAAATGTGGAATTTAATTTTGCACCCAACGGGTGTCTACACTTGATATTTGAGTAAAACTTTGAGGAGATAAGTCTAAAATACAATAAAAAAGGAAAGTTACTTTTTTTCTTTAAAAATTAGTCTCTTATTTTATTATTTTCCCTAGGAGGCTCATTTAGACCTCAAAATTCCCTTAATGATGACTATCAATGCTTTTATATGTGTTTTATGCTTTGTTGATACTAAGGAATGGGTTGAGTAAGTGCATTTCCATTAATACTAATGAACCCCTTTTATATGAGGGTGGATTTGTTAGTGATATAGTGTATAGTTTGATTATTCATTTTTCTTGTTTTGTAAGATAATTTGTGGTGCCTTCCAATAATAAAAAAGGGTTACATTTTCCAACATATTAATGACAGATTGTCTCAACCTACCCAGTAGGAAACCATGTCTTTTGACCATCTCTTCACTGAATAACTAGTCCCAAATTTAAACATCATAAAAATATGAAGTGTCACAAAAGTGATAACATTGACATCAACTCAAGAATATAAAACTAAACATGAGTTCACAACATAAAGCATATGTAGGAATCTAAGAATCATGGGATTTCACAAGTGTTGGATCTTGAGCACTTGACCCTCGAGGTGTTGAAGATGCCACACAAGAGATGTGGCTCTCAATCGTGGCACATCGACTACCCAATTCTTCCATGTAAAATCTCATATTTCTTGGCTCACTCTTTTACATCTACCAGGTTAGAAAATATATTATACTGATTAGCCTGCCTCTCCATCAGAATCCTCATCATCAAGGATTTTAATTTCCAATACAATAAAATGGCTTAAATGTATTGCTTTCTTCTACCTCTGGTGTGACAAGGGTCAGATACTAATTCTCCAAATTCTTCCACCATTTTTGAGTTTGACATAGAATTTCTATCTCGAGATGAAATCTCCTCCAAGTGTTGGAATTCATTCCAAACATTAGATGAAGTAGTTTCATGAAAGGTGTCTACGACCTCTCTAGCCACAGACTGATCCTAATTTGTCCCTTGTAGGTCATAACCAAACTTTCCTCCTTGAGTTTGATTATTATATTAAAAGTCACAATTTTTTTTTAGTAAAGTTTAAGATTTCTTTCTTAGCTTGATCAAGTATTGCATCAAGAATATGATTAATAATATTAGTCTCAAACATTTTATCAAAAACAATTTTTAAAGCCCCGAAATGATCAAATACTAAATATTAACATCAACTATTAATTTTATATATTACCTTACCTAAAATTTCTATTCTTTAAAAATTTATAATACCACCTTTTATATAAATCTATTCATTAAAGTATTTAAATTTAATATATAAATTATAAAAAAAAAATATTATAAATATGATTATGTTACATAACATTTTCAATAACAAATTTAACTATGTGGAGGTGATAAAGGACATTTTATTACATTGCATAGACTTTTTATTCTTCCAAAATTTATAATAGACCCTGTAACTACCACCTTATATATAAATCTAGTCATTAAACTATATTTTAATCTAATATATAAATTAAAAAAATTAAATAACATTATAAATATGATGAGGTCACCCCAACATTTTCAATAATAAATTGAACTACGTCTATATTTTATAAACCTAACTACTTCTAGGTGCAAAACTAATAAATTTTAGAATATTAAGTAATAAACTTGACAATTTAACTACAATAAGCATGATATATTTATTTATTTATTGAGTTAGTTAACTAAATATAGTTTAATGAGGATATGAATAATATTAATTTAATATATTAAACAGTATTAATAGAATTTGTTATTAATTATTTAATTAAGTAATTTAAATGTTGAGATTTTAGATAAAGTTTATATTGAAAAAGTTATATATAAAATTTTATTTAAATTAATTTTTAATACACGAATACATATATAGATATATGAGAGAGAAAATAGGAATATCAAGATGGAGGATGATATCGCTTTAAATGTAGTTATTTTTTTAATTATATTAGAAATTCAAAGTTACGCGAGGTAATTGCTATTGTTTGTAAGTGGCATATAATTTGGGAAACCAGAAAAGTTATAGAATAAAATCTTGTGTAAGTGTAAAATTAGACTCTGTAAAAAATAATTTTAGAATATTTCAATAACTTTAAATGTCTAGTGAGTTAAGTCTAGTAATGATGGCTGTATATATAATTTAGAAGTATTGATATTACTAATATTATTTGGAAGTTGACTAAAAATAAGAAAGGATAATAAGAGACTTGAGGAAGTATATTAAGTGGAATGCGAAGTATCAATCTCAATTGGAAAATGAGTTTAAGAACTAGGGAAAGATGTATATAATGAGTTTAAGAACTAGGGAAAGATGTATATTAGGGACGATGGTTATTCCAATGTGTATCACGGATTCACTGATCTCTTTGAGTCGTAAAATAATGTTTTCTAAAACTAAGATAATTTTCTCTACATAATTCTTGTTCACCAAAACATCATTCAATAACACTTTCATATGCTAGTATAGGTCAATGGTCTAGAGATATTGGTTTTGCATGCTACGAGTGTGGCCAACATCCAATGTGCATGCAATCACATTGATGCTCACCGTGTAGATCAATCTTCACCTCATTGATTTGAGCATGAAATTGAGTAGGGATTTGTTCCTTGGACAGCTAAGCCAAGGTTTTTACATGCGAGTGAGCATGTGTCCCTCCTCGCAAATCCTTGCCTCCATCACCATGGCAACAACATGTTTGCTTATTAAAAATTGCAAAGAATATTGACTTCGACAAAGAAACTGAAGTCCAAACTGTCAGGTAGGAAGGTACTAGAAGTAAGGAATGGGAGTGGAGAGGCACCAAATACATCAAAGAATAAAATCTATTGAGAAAATAAACATCGAAGGAGACCAACTTTCCTGCCAAGCTAACAAAATATGAGGGAGATGATGTTAGGAAAGAGTGAAGTAATAATGAAATATAGAGGCAATAACCAAAGTGGAACCATAAAGACCTATAAAATTTCCAAGGGTGGAGCATGCCAAAGGATGTACTGAAGAGTCTTTAGTGCATCAAAGCCAAAGCTGCGAGGTTGAGTGGAGTAGTGATATTAATGAATAGATTTTCACCCAAATATGGCCATTGTCTACTTCTAGACTGATCCATCTAAGCATTGAGTTCATGCCACCTTAGATAATGTCAAGGGTAGGAAAATATTGCAAGAGGGTGGCATGTCAGACCCTTGCATGGGGGAGGTGTCAGTTTCCTCACTCTCCATACCTCTCATCTCGCTACTTCTCACCCCATGTAAGGTTATTTAAAAGCAACGACATGGGGGTGGGATTTGATCCAATTATGTATGCATGCCTCAAGAGGACATTTAGTATAATCTCTTTGGGTACATCAACAAATTCGACATCTACGTCAACATGCTGCTGTAGCTATATGCTAAACCATCATGGGAATTGAACCTTACCCAACCATGAAAAACTCTTTCCTTTTAATCATTGGATCCAACCCATTTGAGAAATTTATTCATTAAATTGAATGAATTTAAGTTAACTAATTCATATATATATATATATATATATATATATATATATATATAAATGGGGAGGTCAATTAGGTTTTGTTCTAGTGGTATGGGAGATGTTGTTATCCTCCTCATTTGGGCTCTGCATGTGACATTTGATCATATAACGAGTATTTTGCAATACTTTTAGCCTTGTTATTTGAATAACCCTCAAGCACATATTAAATATAAAAAAATGAAAATATGATTTTTTTATAATAATCATAATTCTCTATTTTTTGTTTAAAATATCAATTAAAATTATTCGAATCATTAATCAATAAGATAAGGTATGATTTCTCCGAGGAGGTAAGTGGTTAGAGGGGTAAATATGAGTCACAAGGAAACTATGAAATTAACATATGATTATCCAATAATAGAGTAGAAGCTTATGCCCTTCTCTAAGGTCTCATAGTAGCCTTGATCTTGAAGATCAAGAAAGCTAAAGCGTCCATAGATTCTAGATTAGTTATCAAGCATATCCTCTTAGAGTCCACTCCCTTAAACAATCATCTCATAGGTATCATCATTAGGATTGAATTCCCTTGTGAGAAGTTTACAAGAGTAAAGTTGTCTCACATTCTTAGTGAGAACAATAAAATAACAAATGAAAATGTTAATAAATCCTATAAACATTAGGTGAGGGTTCTATATATAAACTCCAATAGATATGTTCATACCATTCGTCGATCATATAGTTGTAAATATCCATTCTCTTAACGAGTCCCATCATTTGCAATGATTGAATTAAATTGTAGAATATGATTGTTATATATAATATATATATATATATATATATATATATATATATTATATATAAATCATATTCTACAATTTAATTGAATCATTGCAAATGATGGGACTCATTAGCCTAATCCCTACACTTGTGACAAGGACAACAAAGGTTCAAAGTGTAGTAGTTAATCCTCGCATGATCCTTCTTCCTTCCTCAAATGTTAATGAAATCCTCACAATGAATTTAGGAATTTGACATCTTGGAGAGTTATCTATAGTGTAACTCATTCAAATTCCCTTGCTTCACTAGTCATTACATCATATTTGTTTTCTATCTTTGCCTCCCCATTCTCTTATTAGTTGGTATCAAGCCAAATTTGTATGGGTGTGCATAATTTTTTGGAAATTAGTCTCAAGCAATTGCAAATTGAAGTTTCCTTAGCAACCATATCCACTTTCTTTTACTACCATGAAGATGAAATATGAAGACGTAATAGGAAAATAGGAAGTCCTAAATCAATTCAAACATGACAATGTCTTCGAAATCTTTTGCTAGCACACCTTACTTGTACCAAACACCTTACTTGTACCAATCAAAGCAAGAAATTAGGATTTAATAAAAATCAAGATATTAAGATTTCATATAGAAAAATGATTTGTACCAATCAAAGCAAGAAATTAGGATTTAATAAAAATCAAGATATTAAGATTTCATATAGAAAAATGATTTATGTGGCACTCTATAGATTAAGTGTTGGCCTGATGGAGAAATCCAATTGCAATAAGACCAAGGATACAAGGTGCAAAGAAAAAGGTAGATTACAAGGGAGCTATAAATCCAACAAAGCTTCAATATGGGATTCCCATATATCTAATAACAATTTAATTGTGTTTCCTTAGCAACCATATCCACTTTCTTTTACTACCATGAAGATGAAGTATGTAGATGTAATAGGAAAATAGGAAGTCCAAAATCAATTCAAACATGACAATGTCTTCGAAATCTTTTGCTAGCACAAATAACAATTTAATTGTGGTGAAAAATACCCACACATCCACATACCTGGAATTCAAAGTGTCACTAGTCGTGAAGCCTACAATCTCTTTTTCTTCTCATTCACCTAGGGCTACATGGCTTCAACTTGAACTAGCCCCTCCAGTCAACATTAAAACACAACACTCGTATGAGAGATTGAAAATTTTCATAAACATGTAGAAGGAAACCCTTCACCTTCTAGCAATAGCTACGGCAAAAACATCTTAATTTTATATGTTTTCTTACAATTTCTTTATATCATACAATCATTCAAAAATGATAACTTTTCTAGAACATTTTATATCTTTTTGCAAGCTAATAATCCATGATAATAATAGATCTTTATGTATTCTTTAAACATCTTTTCAATAATCGACAACCTTCTACTTACTGATTCATTTGGAAATTCAATTATGATACTTTTAAGTATGAATTATATATATATATATATATATATATACTATTTGGTTTAATCGATACATGCACATTTTACTAAAACAATAGTACAATTTATATAAATATAATTTCAACATCCATTTAAACATACAGAAACTTGATACAATACTAAGTCTCAAAAATCGCATTTCCAATAAGATGATATGCTATAGTAAAACAAATCTGTGCACTATGTAGTATGTTCTTGATTAATCCCGACTGGTCTTCTGGATTAGGTTTTGTATTTGAACCAAGTTTATACGTTTGTCAAAGATCTACTTGCTATGGAAAAATTTCATGTGCTTGCATTTATGCATTGTACCGTAAACTCTTTTGCTAGAGGAATAGTACGTCTTACATTTATGCAGTATTCTGTATCTTTGAAGTAACGTACGTGTGTATTGTCGCTGTTGGTAGAATTAAATATAACACAAGGACAAATGCAAACACGAGTTAAATTTTGATTGGCCTCGATGCGTTCTATAAGCTAGAACAAGTACCACGTTAAATCGAATTCTTCTCACTTTACGAGGTTAATTCGAATTCTTCTCGCTTTTACGTATTGCTTTTCAAGTTTCTGATGGTCGATTTTTTTGTTTTCTTTTTCCCGTTTGAATAGAATCTCGTTATCTTAATCTTGAAGAACTGGAGATCAAAATCAAATGAATGAGTGAAAGGTGAACGACCACGAAATCCATGTGATAACCGGTGAATCTGGGATTGCAGCTGGCCGGCTCCTATCATCTTTTGTCAACAGGGTTCAAATGTCTTCTCCACAAATCTCATGAATTGTTAGAATAGATTTCATCGCGGATGATGGGGTAGACTGTCAGTTTGTAAGTTACGGCCGTCCTAATAATTGAAGATGGGAGAATGATGGCACGATGACGCCAGTTCTGACACAATTTGTTTCCCATTTCGATAGATTCAGGGCTAGACAAACATACAAACATGCTCACAGATCAGAGCAATTAGCTTGCGAAAATGAGGTGCGCAGGAGTATGGGAATTAGAAGGAGTCTCCCATATTCCTTCCAAACCAAAGCTCAGAAAAGGTCTTTGGTCACCTGATGAGGACAAACAACTCACCGATTATATCATGAGAAAAGGCCTCCTCAGATGCTGGAGTTATGTGGCCAGGCATGCTGGTAAGCACCCAGATCTACTCTAATTTCACCTATTTTCTTTTCCCCTTCTGCTCAATTCAATTCAATATAATTATTTTTAACCCAATTCCATATAATGCATGTCGTATTCTGTATATCGACTTGAATGCCAAAATAACGGCGACCCATTTAAAAAATCACAGATTCCAATATAGAAAAACAGTGATCCTTGACAAAAATACAGACTCCAATTCAGAAAAATAGAATTTGCACTTCTCCTGGAACAAATAAAGTGTTGGATTAATAATACATTTGGGAATAGATCGTTTGGACTAAGAGCCATGGGATTAACGCTCTATTCATAGTAATTCTAAGGGTTTAGAAGTTTAAGTGTAATGGCAAATCTCAATATAGTATCTAAAGTACCTTGACCCACATTTAACTTCCCTACCAAGTAAGAAAGAGTAGCTGGACTAAGAGCAACGCCCTGTTGGGAATAATGCTTAATTAGTTATGTAAATTGCTATTTTGTGTTCAGTGCAAAATTAAGGTAGCAAAATTGCTCCTTGTAGTAGTGCTAGAAATTAGCTGTAATGCCAGTAGATTTATTTTAGAGTTGATTGATAAACATTTTAGTAATAATTTTACTATTTAAGAATGTACTTAATGGTTCAATTAATAAATGAGATTTGCAGCATTTTTTAGCTCACATAGTAACTGTGTTTTTATTTGTTTTATTTCTTATTTTATATGTATTTTTCTTCATAGTATTGTTGGCTTCTAGCTGGCTAGAAATAAGTCATTTTATATTCTATAAGTGGTATCAGAGTACATAAAATTGTTTTGGGTTAAAGTTGTATTGGTGGGATTTCGCCAAAGTTAGTGATGTCAAATTCTAATGAGATCCTAGTTCCAAAATTTGATGGGAACCATTATGATTATTGGTGCATTAAGATGCTAACCTTTTTTATTGGAAAAGATTTGTGGGAGATTGTTGAATCAAGATATGAGGAGCAAGCTGATGGGAATGCTCTTACAGCCAATGAAAGAACAACAAGAAAGGAAGCAAGGAAGAAGAATGCTCAAGCTTTGTTTCACATTCAGATAGCTCTTAATAAGAGCTTATTTTGAATAATATCAGGAGTAAAAATTGTCAAAGCTGCCTTGGAGACTCTACAAGAAGCTTACCAAGGTAGTGATTAAGTTAAGGTGGTCAAGCTTCATAGATTGAAGTGAGAGTTCGAGAATTTGAAGATGCAAGAAGCTAAAAGTGTGAGTGACTATTGTGTTAGAGTCAAAGATGTGGACAATAAAATAGCTACACTTGAAGAAACTGTAAGTAATAAAGTTTTAATTAAAAAGGTATTGAGATCTTTAACACATAGATGGAATCATGTTCCAATAATCATGGAGGAAAGTAAGGATTTGACAAAACTACAGTTTGATGAATTGTTTGGATCTTTGATGTCTCATGAAGAAAGATTGAAGGAAACTTTTGAAGGTGTAGAGAAAGCTCTTACTTCTAAATTACAAATTACAAAGAATGAAGATGCAAGTAGCAGCAGTACCAAAAGCCATCAAGGTAAAGGTAAATGGCAAAGGAAAAATTATTCAAGAGGTAGAGGAAGAGGTGGCCCAAGTGGAAGAGGTAGTTTCAGAGGAAGAGGTAGAGTAGATTTGATAAGAGAAATGTTCAATGTTACTATTGTAACAGGTATGGTCACTTTGAAAGGGAATGCAAATTGAAAGAAGGTAAAAATGGTAATTATGCTCAAGAAAGTGGTGAGTATCCTCAAGGTCACTTATTTTTATCTTATGCGAAAGGAAAAAATAGTAGTAAAGATGTTTGGTACATAGATTTTGTATGCTCTAACCATATGACAGGGAATGACAAGTTGTTTTCAGCAAAGGATGGAAGTTTCATATCCAAGATCCAGCTTGGTGATGATAAATCATTGGAGGTTGCTACCAAAGGAGCTATGGAGGTGCAAACAAAAAAAGATATAAAGAGTATTCATGACATTTATTATACTCCACAATTGAAGCATAATTTGTTGAGCGTTGGGCGGCTATGTGAGAAAAATTATAAGGTCGTCTTTGAAAATAAGACATGTACTATTTATGATAAGAACAAGGGAAATATGGTGATCCTGTTGTGCCTATGACAAGAAATAAGATGTTTCCCTCAAGGTTTGATGAACATAACAACAATCTATCAAATATGGCTTATGAGGATTCCAGTTGGTTATGGCATCTCAAGTATGGGCATTTAAATTTTCAGAGTTTGATGTTTCTAACCTCACATGTATTAGTTTCTGGTTTGCCCAAGGTAGAAGAGCATCAGGAGGTTTGTGAAGGATGTGCTAAAGGAAAGCATGCAAGGGAAAGGTTTCCAAAGGGTAGTGCATGGAGGGCTCATCACTCACTTCAGCTTGTTCATTCAAACATATGTGGTCCTATGTAGACTGAGAGTTTGGGTAAGTCATCATATTTTATCACTTTTATTGATGATTACTCATGAAATTGTTGGGTATATTTTTTGAAAGCCAAAAGTGAAGCACATATGTGGTCCTATGCAGATTGAGAGTTTGGGTAAGTCATCATATTTCATCACTTTTATTCATGATTACTCATGAAATTGTTGGGTATATTTTTTGAAGGCCAAAAGTGAAGCCCTTGATACATTCAAGAAGTTCAAAGCCCTTGTAGAAAATGAGAGAGGGTGCAAGATCACATTTTTGTGCACTGACCGTGGAGGAGAATTCTGCTCAAAAGCTTTCCAGAGTTATTGTGATATGAATGGCATCAGGGGGCAGCATACTACAACATACACGCCCCAGCCGAATGGCATAGCTGAAAGAAAAAATCATACCGTGGTTGAAATGGCAAGATGCATGCTACAAACCAAGGGATTGAGCAACTCTTATTGGGGAGATGCAATTTCTACAACAGTGTACATCCTCAACAGTAGCCCCATGAGTGAACTGGAAAAAATGACTCATGAAGCTTGGTATGGAAAAAGGCCTAATGTTAATCATTTCAAAGTTTTTGGTTGTTTGACTTATGTGCATGTACCTGATCAAAATAGGAAAATTTTAGATGCAAAGAGTGAGTTATGTATTTTTATTGGGTATAATGAGACAAGCAAGGCTTATAAATTGTATAATCCTCTAAATAACAAGCTTATTGTCTCAAGAGATGCATTTTTTTATGAAGGGGGAGTTTATGGTCATCAAAAAGGCCATGTTGAGAAGAAAATATATTTTGAATGATGATATATTTGTTGATAATGATCATGAACAACCAACTAATGTTTCTGTAACTAGTGGCTTAACTCCACCAATGAGCCCTTCATCAATTTCTTCAACATCAAGTTCAAGTCCAACTTCTTCTCCAAGTTCTACAAAGAAGGTAAGAAGACTAAGTGATATTTATGAGAGGAGTGCAAATCAAGCACATGAGGAAAGCCCAATAGGTGAGATAGTCAATTTTGCTTTATTAGCCAAGGCTGAATTTGAACCATCATTTTTTGAAGATGCATGTACTAATGAGGTTTGGATGCAAGCCATGCAAGAAGAGATGGATTCCATTCAAAGGGATGACACTTGGAAGTTGAGAGAGCTTCCACATGATAAGAAAAAGATTGGCACCAGATGGGTCTATAAGACTCAATTTAACAGTGATGGGAGTGTTGAAAGACACAAAGCAAGATTAGTTGCTAAATGATTCACACAAAAGTATGGAATTGATTACGAAGAGACATTTACACCAGTAGCAAGTCTAGAGGAGACCATTAGAATGTTGATTTCATTAGCAGCTCATAAAAAGTGGAGCATACATCATATGGATGTGAAAAGTGCCTTCTTGAATTGGTACTTAGAAGAGGAAGTATATGTGGAGCAGCGACAAGGTTTTGAAGTGGAAGGAAAGGAGAATAATGTCTACAACTTGAAGAAGGCTTTGTATGGCCTTAAGCAAGCACCAAGAGTGTGGTATGCAAAGATTGATGGATACTTTCAGGAAAATGGCTTCCAGAGAAGTAAGAATGATCCTACCCTTTACTGCAAACAAGAAGGTATTGATATTCTAATCATAAGTTTGTATGTTAATGATCTATTGTATTTGGGTAGTAGTGCTAAGATGAATGATAAATTCAGAGTTGGTATGATGAATGAATTTGAGATGAAAGATCTAGGCATCATGAAATATTCATTTGAGATTTTCATTTGTCATACAAGGTATGCACAAGATATGCCAAATAAATTTGATATGCTCGAATGTAATCCATCCCCTACTCCAAGTGCTCATGGAGAGATGTTATGTAGAGATAATGGTTCTGATTTAGTTGATGAGAAAAATTACAGAAGTATTATGGGAAGCTTGATATTCCTAACCTACACAAGGCGTGATATTACATATTCAGTTTCACTTGTTTCAAGATATATGACAAATCCATCTGAAATACATATGAAGGCAGCTAAGAGGATTTTAAGGTATGTGAAAGGCACTCTAAATTTTGATATTCATTACTACTCTTCTGAAAAGTTCAGTCTTGTTGGATTTAGTGATTCAGATTGGGGAGGTAGTCTTGATGACCGTAAGTCCACATCTAGAAATTGTTTCTCTTTTGGGTCTGGTTTGATTACATGGAGCTCAAAAAAACAAAGCATTGTTGCCCTCTCATCCACAGAAGCAGAGTATGTTGCAATAAACTCAGTAGGTACACAAGCTCTTTGGCTCAGAAAAATTTTGGAAGAAATTGGAGAAAAAAAAATTCAACCTACACTGATTTATTGTGATAATGTAAGTGCCATCAAGTTAGCAAAGAATCCAGTTCATCACAGGACAAAGCATTTTGACCTAAAATATCACTTCATTAGAGACTTGGTGCAAAAAAATGATATTGAATTGAAACCTATAAATACTCAGCATCGACTAGCAGATATCTTCACCAAAGCAGTTGCGAAAGATTAGTTTTTGGCACTACGAGATAAGATAGTAAATCCTCATTAATCATTAAGGGGGAGTCTTGGGAATAATGCTTAATTAGTTATGTAAATTGCTAAAATTAAGACAACGAATTGTTAGTTGTAGTAGTGCTAGAAATTAGCTGTAATGCGAGTAGATTTATTTCAGAGTTGATTGATAAACATTTTAGTAATAATTTTACTATTTAAAAATGTAGTTATTGGTTCAATTAATATATGATATTTGCAACATTTTTTACCTCACACAGTAAATGTGTTTTTATTTGTTTCATCTGTTTTTTTATATGTACTTTTCTTCCTAATACTATTGGCTTCTAGTTAGCTGGAAATAAGTCATTTCACATTCTACTCGCCCTCACCCTGTGATTAACAAGTCACTCCGATAATGGTAAACATAATGATTTTCGGTGTAATTGAAAGCCCACATAATGGTAATGGTAATTATTTTGGTGTAATTGAAAACCCACGTAACGATGGAATATAAACTTAAATTAGATATTATTATGAATTTTATCAAAATTTATGCCAGGCACACACGTTTATACAGGTCTACAAAGACACGTTTATACAGGTCTACAAAGATCAGGAAAACGATGTAGGCTCAGATGGATTAACTATTTACAACCTGGCCCGTGAAGCAATTTCACGCGAAGAGGAGCGGCTCATCATATTCTCACAATCCAGTCTTGACAACAGGTTTACTTTTGTTCATCCCAACGCCTTCTATCCAACCTAGTTTCTCTCCTTTCTTTAAATGTTAATCACTTTTCATTCCCTAGTCGTTCTCTTGACTAATTGTCTATGATAATGATAAGCAGGGCCTGGCTCTGCGACTAATTACTCTCTAGGCCCAACCGGATTAGCACTCCCTATTATTGAAAGATAAAATTGAGAATTATATGCAGATAAATCAAAACGAAATCACGAACAACTATTCGTTGCTCACAGCATCTTCTGGATTATGTTCATGGAGTGCTGGTTATTCCTTTGCACATATTGCAGCCGATTTTACAGATGTAGCTTCTTATACCACCAATGATCATGGTCTGTTGGGAATTAGAATAACGGAAGATCACGTGAACAGTCATAAGAGCTACCAGTTGCCTCACACTTATGGAGGAGGAGAGGGGGTTGGTGATCGATTAGGTTTCTCAAGAATTTCCAATCAGGGAGCGAATGCAAAGCCAACTCCTGCAATATTTGGAGGAGATGCTGGAGCGTTGGAGATTCACGAGTATAACGGTGGAGCCGGACAAGCTACAGTTTGGGAGCGCGACGATATTTACCATGTCGAGAATGCTGATGCTTCTGATTTCTTCGATGAAATCTATTTCCACTAACTCTTTACATTATTGAATATGATTGTCTTGGAGCAGGGCTTGTGTAATGTTTTTTTATCTCGTCTAAATATTTTTTATATGCAGATTACTGTTATGAAGCAACCATATCACACTTCTAACCATAACGTTTGTTTAATATTTTTTGTTTGCCTTTTGAGATTATTGTAAACTGAGTGATCTCGATTCCAAAATTTTATCTCTAGCGTGTGTACGCTTCCATCATACCTCCGAATGAGACGGCTATAAATTCCAAGTGAATCATGGTATAGTCATATGTTTATGTTATTGATGTGTGATAACTTATTTGTACAGTAGATTTTGAAAATATTTTGAAATTTGATATAAAATTTAATTAGATATCATTTTTTTTAAATTCAATTGCTTTAAGTAAGTCATTGATTTATGACCATTTCCATAAGAGATAGTAGTAAGTCACTAATTTATCATGATTTTTGAATAGTTCACTTAGCATTCATTGCATCAGGTTAAGTAAGTCATTGATCTATGACCATCTCCATGACAGATAGTCATGAGTCACTCATTTTTTAATAGTTCACTTAGCACTAATTACATCGGGTTAATTAAGTAATGTATCTATGACCATTTCCATGAGAGATAGTCACAATTTATTGATATTTGAAGAGTTCACTTAACACTCATTGCATTGGGTTAAGTCACTGATCTATGACCATTTCCATGAGAGATAGTCATAAGTGAACTATAGTCATAAGTGACAGATTTTTTAATAGTTCACTTAGCACTCATTGCAAAGATAGTCGTAACTCACTGATTTTCACAGTCATTGATCTATGACCATTTCCATGAGAGATAGCCATAAGTGACAAATTTTTGAATAGTTCACTTCGCACTCATTGTAGAGAGAGTCGTAACTCACTGATTTTCACTTAGCACTCACTCATTTATGAATAGTTCACTTAGAGTGATGCTCACAGAGGTGAAGAAGTGGGATTGAAACTAGTGAAATAAATCATTGAAACTAGTGAAATTAATCAAATAGCATCAATCATCACTTCTGAGGCTTGCATGCAGTAACAAGGACTTCCAGGAAGGTCACCCATCCCATATTTCCTCTTGGTGAATATTTGAAATTAGTGAAATTAATCACATAGTGTCAATCATCACTTTTGAGGCTTGCACTCAGTAACGAGAACTTCCTCGAAGGTCACCCATCCCATATCGCCTCTCACTAAAGTGCACTTAATTGTAGATTTTTCCCCACAATCGAGCCCACTTAGCTTGCTACCCATTTGGAAAACCTTAGCAAGTATTGTGCTTCATGAACCATTTAAGTAGAGTTCTTTTCACTCTTGAATTTAAGAATATAGGGTTTTTCACAGTGTATTACATTAGATATCATTTTTTGGGATTCAACTACGTTAAGTAATTCATTCATATCTATGACCATTTCCATGAGAGGTAGTTTTCATTGACTAATTTCTCATGATTTTTGAATAGTTCACTTAGCACTAGTTCACTTAGCACTCAATGCAATGAATTCGAAAACATTCCCAAAATTTCTCAGCGCAATTCCAAAATATTCACAAAACCATAATAAACTTAAATTATAAATCAATATAATAAACTTAAATTTGTAACAAAACAATAAGGTTTCATCAAACAACTTCAAATATGTTTCAACTTGAAAACAAATTTCATTGAAGCCTTTCTGTTTAATATTCCAAAAAGGCTTGATGCAGTGAGATACCTGCCTCCTAAACTAGTGTACAATGTATAAATTTAATCTATCTTGAATCTATATAGAGTTAAAATATGAGGAAAAACTACTTAGGTTTAGTAACTAAAGTAGGTGTTCTTGTACTAATAACAATAAGGGGTTATATTAGTAGTATAGGGACCTAACATGCCTCTCTCTTTCAAAAAGTGTTGTCCACAATGCTTGAGTAGTTCTTGATGCTTCTGTATAAATTATTTTCCTCCAATGTGGAACCTTCAGTGGGTATGTTCTTCTAGTTCATGAGATATTCTGAAATTGATTTATTTCGTAGCTGTCAATTCTTGTTTTTGTGACTGCTCCATTCTCCAATATCATTTTTCCTTCCTCGTAAAGTTATGGAAATATTGTTTGAATTGGGATCTTCTACAACTTCTGAATGAGTGGCCACACTTATTCGTCCTTCTTCCATTCATACCTTGTTTTGTTTATCCACTCTAGTTGGATAATAGAAATGGTGCACAACAATGCCTCCACATCCTCATCTTTTCTTGAGAGAGCATCTACCACAACATTTTGCTTCCATTTTTTGTAGATGATTTCGAAGTCATAACCCAACATCTTTGTGACCCATTTTTGTTGCTCT
This sequence comes from Pinus taeda, assembly GCA_000404065.3. Taxonomy (NCBI): domain Eukaryota; kingdom Viridiplantae; phylum Streptophyta; class Pinopsida; order Pinales; family Pinaceae; genus Pinus; species Pinus taeda. The sequence goes on along the minus strand of APFE031283276.1, from coordinate 62,349 downwards.
TCAGAGGATAGTCTTTGTTCTAAAAGGTATTTAATACTATCATGATCTGTTTTTATCTTAAACTGTCTTTCCATCAAGTAAGGTTGCCATTTCTTAAGTGCGTGTAGTATTGCCAACATTTCCTTCTCATAAGTAGCTTTCTTGAGGGACATTTGTTTGTATGTATGTAACCATAAAAATACTCAATCACCTACATCAAAACTTCTTTCATTGCGATGTTGATCTGCTTCTTGTTTCATTCGATTCTGTACCAAAGTGGCGTTATCCTTTAAAAGTTGGAGAACATGTTGTTGATGCTTGATGTGATCTTTCACTGCTTGAATATTTTTCTTCTTGATATGTCCTTCTATATTTAGAGTTTGAGGAGTGGTAATTTCTTCCAGTGCATTACAAGATATGGTCGAATTCATTTCTTGATTCTCTATGTGATTTTTCACTTCTTGAACATTTTTCTTCTTAATATGTCCTTCTATCTTGATAGTTTGAGGAGTGGTAATTATGTCCATTGCATTACAAGATATGGTCAGATTCATTTATTTTTTCCTGATGTGGTCTCTCACTTCTTGAACCTTTTTCTTCTTGATATGTCCTTCTATCTTAAGAGATTGAGGAGTACTAATTATTTCCAATGCTTTACAAGATGTGGTCGGATTCATTTCTTCTTTCTCTGTGGTTGGTTCTTGGTGTATATACTCTTCTTTTGACTTTTCTTGATCCTTTTCTTCCTTCTCCCCACAATCAATGGAAAATAATTTCTTCTCAGCACACTTATGACCTTTAATGTATTTTTTTATCACAATTGTAACAAAGCTCTTTTTCTCTTTTTCCTTCCAATTGTTGTGGTGTAACCCTTGTAGGTTGTGGAAGGCTAGGAGAAACAACACTTCCATCTTTATAGTTGTGAGGAGTAGACTTCTTTTTTTCCATAATTTTACTTTCCACTTTGTAAGAAAACCCTTTTCCTCTTTTTTCTTCCAATTGTTGTGGTGTTTCTCTAAAGAAGGTGTTGCTCTTTGTATCCTCATAATGTGCTATAATTTCCTCCATGAAAATTGACCACGTAACAAGTGGTTTACGAGAACAAAGCTCTTTATACTGTAAAAAATGATCTTTTTCTAAATATGAAGATGCAATACATACCTTTTGTAACAGTAGTACACCATGTAGATCAAAATATTTCTCCATCTCTAGTACCCAATTTACTGAATCTTGACCATCAAACTTCCTCATCTTGATTTTTATTGATTTTAGGAGCTCCATTTTGAAACGACTATAACTCTGTAATTTCAGATCTCCAAGTTCTGCAATTTTTTTCTGTGGTAGCTCTTTGAGTTCTCTTTCTAACCCCTTAAGTCTGATCAAAGTTTGATTATCCAAGAAAGGGTTATGCCAAATCTCCCATGGTGACCTAATTATAGACTATTTCAGTAGAGCAAACTTGTACGGTGTGCCACAAATCAGTGTTTCAACCTTAGTACTTGAAACTGCTATACAAAAACCTACAGGCCGTCCTCTTTCTGAAACTTCTTATGGAATTTCAATCTGATGCTCAGAATAAACGTTATGACGATTTTCCCAAGGTAACCTATTTTGAATGTAATTTAGGAGTCCTAAAAAACCCTAGATTCCTCAGATTATATCTCCAAACATATAGCGAGACACGATCTAAAATTTGGAGCCAAGGCTTAGACTGAATTTGTCTCCAATGGGTTTTTCTCTTAGCTTCTGAAACTTAATAGTGAAAGAGTTATAGTGAAAATTCCACAATGTCCTGTTTTAGATGATATTCTGGAGCTTGCAAAAACCCTAACTTCCTAAGATCATGTCTTTGAAAATATAGCACGAAAGGATCTAAAATTTGGACACGACGTTTAGACTGATTTCTTCTCAAATGGATTTCTTTCGTAGATTCTGAAACTTCGTAGCAAAAAAGTTATAGTGAAAATTCCATGATGGCTTGTTCGGGGCAGCGAAACCCTAGAATCCACAACTCTGATACCAAATGTTATGAAACCAGCTCACAGAAAGATAGAAAAGATAGATGAATGCCTTATAAATAAGCCTCTTCGAGGGGCAAACCTTGTTTACATTAACAAATTAACAATTCTTGGATGATACAAATGACAGGGCCTTCTTTCTAGATATAGGAGTCTAATGGGTCATAATATAATCAGAGCCGACATAACAATAATAATGTAAGGGCACAATAATAAAAATAGTGGGCTACTATGGGGCACAATAATAACAATATGGGGACTACATGGGCACAACAATACAATAAGGGGATTGTAATAATAACAATAAGGGGTTACACTAGTAGTATAGGGACTTAACAAAAAACCTAGGCAAGATATACTACAAGTACGACACGAAGATCATGGAAAAAACTTGAGATCATTGAAATAATTTGAGTCTTACAATGATGACAGTAGAAACACGTAGAATTTTTGAAATATTTTTTCATTCCTCAATTTTTTCTTGGACTAAAACCTAAGGTTTCGTTGTAAATGTAAATGACAACCTACATTCCTGAGAGGAAACCCAGATATTAAAAATGAGAGCCAATCGATATATTAAATATAAGACTAACAGGAAAATAATTACATATAGTCAAACAATGAAGTAAGAAATAAAAAATTGACCCTGAGCCCCTACAAGTCTTACAACAGTGATAATTCAATGCTTAAATGACATGCACCTCCAATTTGTTCTTCGACATTGGAAACATTGTTGTTATATTGCAAATGGATTTAATGCTACTTCACATCGCTCAATGAAGGTTTATATATTATCTGTAAGATCCCTACAATTACACATGTATGTTTTACATAATTTCCAAATTTATTATACAAACTTTGCAATGGCTTTTACATTGGTTTTTTTATCAAATAAGTGTGAATCCTTCCATTAATATGAACAAAATACATATAGTACAACCCGACTCTATGATATTTCAACAGAAACCAGGGATGACAGAACCCCGAACTAAATTTCAAACAAGACTGCAAAAGAAATGAGGACAGGGTGATCCTCCCTACGAAGAGTGCCTAGTGTCTAAGCTAAACCCAAACAATCCACCCTAAAGGACAATCGGATTAAAAGCGTGCTTAACGACCCTTGAAGGCGGGCCCAGTAAACCACAGACCCAAAACTATGCCATAATGCAAAAATATTACTTTTTGATTAACTTTCAAACTTAAAGACCAGATGATTTAGCCATAGGAGATCTAACAATCCTGAATGGTTTCAGGCCTAAACCTTGCCCGTAATTTAGCCTTTCTGGCAGACCTGAAAAGAAACTAAGCCATCGCTCTAAACTATTTTGGGTCGGACTGACGAATTAGCCATTGATTGTTTTCTCCACCCGAAATCTTTTGGATGGGGGATTACCAAAGATATCCCTCCAACAATCCCACTTTTTAACCTATCTTACGAACCCGAAAGGTTTATAGGCCACCATACATTAATTTTTTGGGTCTATTTTGGGAATTATTCCTCATGCATTTTTTCACCCGAAATCTTAGGGATTAAGGATTTCTCACGAGATCTTGTTTACTTGCACACTTTTTACCATTTCTTATGGACTCGAAAATTAAATAGGCCACCACATTATAATAGTTTGGGTCCGTTTGGGAGATTAAGCTTCGTGAAATTTTGTGCCCAAAATGCATAGGAGGAAGGATTTCAGAGGAATCTCTGGTTGGCCTCCTTCCAATCTGCCCATATTTTATCACTCTCTTCTGCCCTATGATTGATTTACTACTTGCTATTTTTATTGGTCTTTTCTCTATTCAACTCTCATTTCTTGAACACTACTCCCTATCTTTGATAGCCTACCTGTCGTAGTCCTCATGCAATTGTCCTAAAGTCATCTTCATCCAGGCATATCTTCTATTGCTCTTAGAACATAGTACTCCTTCAATCGCCAGTCGATCCACTAATTTGTAAGTTGTTCTATGAACATGAACAAAATGGAGTGTTATCGGGGCTCTTAGGCAGGATTGGATGCGTTGATAAACCTGCAATAACCGCTAGTGTTTTGACACTCTGTCTGGTGTTGTTCCATTACATATCTTCTTGACCGAGTTAATTATCAGTTCAGAGTCTACTTCTACAATAGCATTTTGTACATTTGACTCAATCAATATTTCTAGGCATTGCTCTAAGGCCATGAGTACCGCTATATTGTTAGTGGAATTTCCAAATGACTATGAAAGATAATTTCTATGCATCCCTTCTCATCTCTTATGACTCTGACATAACCAGCCACTCTAGCGTTTCCTTTAGAGGCTCCATCTATATTGAATTTCAGAAAACCATGTGGAGGAGGTTGCCAGAAGTCCTTGCTCGGTATTATATAGCGCGTTCTTGTTTGTGCCCTGGGGGCTCATCAACTGGAGACCCTACTGCAAAAGTATATGTGCATCCTTGTTTAGAGGAGGGTTTTCAGGGAGTTACTTAAGGCAGGTGCTTACATTTTCTTTGAGATGTCTTTTAATCAGATATATGATGCTCTGTGTCGAACCAATTTTATCCTTGAAAATCCTGTTATTACATTCTTTCCAGACATCCTAGATCAAGAATCTAAGGGATTAGAGTCCATGCTTTGTTGATGATTTCATTCTCTGAGAAATATTTCCGCCAATTCTTTAGTGCCAGTAGTGTTGGATTCATCCCGGTTAGTTTGCCTGAAGATTGAGGCTACCCAATTCCATAAGGTAGAGGTGAATGAGCAGATGTTGAGTAGATGATCCACCATTTGTTCTTGTAGACCACACAACTGGCATCTAGATGGACCAACAAGACCCATTTTCTGAAGATTCTCCCAAGTTAGATTTTTTTTTGTGATGCACCAACTACATGAATAGTTTAATTTTCATCGAATGTGATTTCCACCATAGGTCCTTCCATATTTTATCAGGGTTTGGAAAGTCAAGCCCAATGGAAATTATTTTGGATTCTTTGAGGTTGAAGTTGCCTTCATTGTTTCTTCCCCATATTAGTTGGTCAGAAAATGTAGATGTCAATATCTTTCTCTTGTCCAAGATGCCTGCAAGAGTTTTTGCTTGGGCTTTCAAAGGGTTTTCTTCATTATATCCAAGGTTCTTCCATGTTCTCCATTTATCCTTGTCTCTTGTTTGATCACAGAAATCCCTTACCGTGAGTAAGCCTTTATTATCTGTGTCATCCTTAAGATTGGCTAATTCTTCTCTACACATGGTAAGTTCCTATTGCCAGTTATCCTCGCAAAACAGTGTTAGGTTTCCATCTCTGATCTCCCAGAAACTGTGCTTCTGAACTATGGCTCTATTTTCCCAAGCCTTGTTCCAAATGTGGGAGCCTTTAATGTGTCCATACATCTTAATATGATCCCTTTCTTGCCAATTGTATAAATACTTTTATTTCTAGAGATTGGCCCAAGGGGTTGTCAACTCCTTTAGCCATCTCCAAAAAAGCTTAGCCCCCTAGACTTTGCTAGGGGTCTCATGGTCCTAAATTCCTAGACCCCCATGGTTCTTAGGTTTACATAGATTTTCCCAAGCTACCAAATGCCATTTCTTTTTCTCTTCCCCCTTGCTCCAAAAAAAATATCTTTGAATATTTCTGATTAGTTGCCAAACTCCTTTTGAGGAAGGTAGAGCTAAGAACATGAAGGTGGGAATAGTTTGTAGGACACCCTTTGCAATCACTAGTCATCCAACTAAATTCAAAGATCTTCTTGTCCATTTCCTGATTTTATCTTGCAATATGTTAGTCATTGGCTCCCAAAATTCCTTGCTCAAAGGTTTATCCGTGAGAGGTCTTCCCAGATATTTGGATGGTAGCTGATCTCTTTGAAAGCCTAGAATTCTAGAGAGGTTTCTTTGAAAAGCAATGTCAGTATTAAAAAAGAAAATTTTTGATTTGGTGAGGCTTACCTCTGTACCATTGACCATAGCAAAGTCGTTCAAGATTTTCTTGAACACATTAGCTTCCTTGACTATGGGTGTACCCTGCAGCATAGTGTCATCCACAAATTGTTGATGAGTCCAGGCATCCCCATTCGGGGTGAGTTTGAGACCCTAGATTCGTCCTTCTATGTTGGAGGATTTGATGGCTCTCCCTAATCCTTCCATTATAAGAATAAAGAGGAATAATGAGAGTGGATCTCCTTGTCGGAGGCCTCTCGAAGGCCTGAAGGTTCTGGATGAAAAGCCATTAAGCAGGATCAAAATACTAGCTGTAGTAACGAGGGCCATTATCCAGCTTATCCGTTTGTGGTCAAAGCCATATGCTATTAGTACTTCCCTTATGTACGACCAGTTAAGCTTGTTATAAGCTTTTGCTAGGTCAAGCTGTATAATCATCCTCGCTTGCTTATTCTTCTTCAAAGAATCAACCACCTCGTGAGCTTGAATTATGTTATTTAGAATTTGCCTTCCTTCAATATAACGAATTTTCTCTTTAGACATAAGTGTTGGAAGTAGGGGCTTGACTCTGTTTGCACATACATTGGAAATAATTTTGTACACCACATTGCATAAAGCTATGGGTTTGAGTCTATCTGGTGTCATAGATTTTTCCTCCTTTGGAATCAAAGCTATGAAACAAGTATTAAGCGCCCTCAAAATGGTTTTGGATCTCCTAGAGTCATCCACAACTTCAAGGATATATTGCTTGACTATTTCCCAACATGGTTTAAAGAATTCTACATTGAACCCATCCGGTCCTGGAGATTTCACATTTGGCATTTCTTTAATATCTTCAGAAACTTCCTCTTCAATGAATGGCTTGTCAAGATTGAAATTATCTTCCTTGGTTACAAGCTTTGGAATATACATTGTGAATTTGTTGATAAATTGTGATCTATTTATGAGCAGCTCCCCTGTAATGATCTGGAAATATTGTACCAGAGCACATTCCATTTCTTTGTGGGTGCTAAGATCTTTCCCTTCAGTTTCTCTGAGCTTTGAAATCCTGTTATGTGACCTATGATCCAGGGTTGACTTCTGAAAAAACTTTGTTTTTCGGTCCCCTTCTTTAAGCCATTGCACTCTAAATTTTTTCTTCCAGAAGATCTCCTCTTGCTGGCATCTGTCATCCCATTCCTATTGTAGAATGCCTGCTTACCTTTTTCTTTCCTCTGTAAAACCATCTGCGATAAGGATTGGATTAATTCCTTGTAGTTTCTGTTCAACCTCTCTTTTAGCTTTGAAAATGTTGCCAAACTCTTTTTTTTTTTCCATTCTTTAAGCCTGACTTTGATGTGTTTTAGTCTCTATTGTAGGAGAAATATCATAGTTCCTTGAACCAGTGAATTTTTTGCCCACCATTTACCAATATTACTCATGAAGTCACAGTGAGTGATCTAAGTAGTGTCAAACCTGAAAGGTCTACTCCTCGGAGTACCCATAAATGAAGCTTCTAGCTCAATAGGCCAATGACCTGAGCTTGCAAAAGGAAGGATTAATGCAGTCAAGTCAGGGCCAGTGAGAAACAAGTCCTCCAAGATTATAAATCTATCTAGTTTAGGGGAAAATTGAGAAGTCCCTCCCCTCGTATTGTTCCATGTGAAAGTACCATTTATTGTCTCTGTATCCACTAGCCTCATGTCAATTAGGAAGTTCTGGAAGGTAATGGAGTCTTTATCTAGTGTTCTAGTCCTACCTTGTTTTATGTAAGAGATCTGACCATATTAAAATCTGATCCTAGAATCCAGGGCATAATAGGATGTCTCCCTCTCAACTCCTCCAGTGAGGTGAGAAGCCTGAGTTTGTCTTCTAGTTTTTGAGGACCATAGACATTTGTGATCATATATGTTTCCTTATCACCCAAGGGTTGGATCACCATTGAAAGGTAGTTCCTGGATGCCTCAGCATCCAAGATTCTGAGTTTCTGGGGATTCTAAAGAATGAAAATGCTGCCTGTCGCGTTGTCTGCTTTAAATTGTAGCTAATTATACTTAATGAGCCATTTACTATGAATCTCTCTTATTTTATCTATTGAACATTTTGTCTACTAGATAAACACTATGGCTAGTTTTTATTCTTTTATTCTATTGCTAAGATTTCTTTGTTTCCTTTTGCTTCCTAGACCCCTAATGTTCCAGGTTGTGAGCTTCATTATGAAAGATTAGTAAATGAGTAACTAGTAAGATCTTTCATCTTACCTGAGTTAATCATGAGTGTCCCATACTCTGTTAGCAACTCATTCTATCTTTTCCTTCCTCTTTTCCTACCAGGGTTCTTGGAAGTGTGTCGTGATGTTGTCTCCACCGTTTTGACCCCTCTATTTTCCTAGTTGTCATGGTTTCTTTTGATTCTAGGAACCTTTACTTGATATCTCCAGAGGAAGAGTTTTGTACTCTGTCAAACTCTCGTTGTGGTAGAGAATCAGCCCCTTTGGTGGTTTCCTGCTTAGAAATTTTCTAGATCAAGGTTCTCACACTCAAGAATATCTTGTAGTTCGTGGTCCTCTGTTCCCACTTCACTTGGGGTCATTTCATGGTTCCTGCCAAGTTCCATGGTGTTGAGTATATTTTCCTTTAGTTTTCTATTCTCTGGTACATCCTCCATTCTAATATCTTTTTTCTTCTTTGCAGGATTATCCTCCAATGCTTGGTTCATCTCATTGTTCTCCTCTTCTTCTTCTAAAATCTTGAAACTGTTGTGACTTGGGTCTTTATCGTCGCTAGGTTTCGTTTGGTACTTTTTCCCCCTTTCCCTCTGCCTCCTATCTTGGTAAAGCCTTCAGGGTCTTTGCATTTGTTCTTCTTCATGTTGTCCTGTTGGCCAGATAAATCGTTCTTGCGGACAAGACCAATCTCCCTAGTATCTAATTATATCTAGCAACAAAGAGCACAAGCAAACCTATTTTTCTCTAAACATGTTTCAATTCATTAATGAATACTAAGAAGTGTCATAGACCCTACCTCGGTCCAACGCTTGTTTGAGGCAGTTTTACCCCAACAGCTTCAAGCAGTTCTCATTTAATAACTTGCATACACAAATAAGCACACATCAAAGCATACCTGCATATAACAAAACATGTTCACTATGAAGATCAAGGAGCTCATAAAATAAACCACTAGAGACAGTTCATTGAGAAAAAAAAACTTGATTGTGTTAACTTCATGAATAAAAGAACCTTACAACCTTTGCCTTGGTGTTGCACAAGTTCTTTCCAGGGTCCAGCAGGAGTGTCCTCTACTTTGACAAGCCTCACTCACTTCCCCAATGACATGAAAGGTATGTGATCTCTCCTCTCACAAGCTCAAAAAGGAAGCCTAGTTTTTAGCAACATTTACCCTCAAGAATCTTCAGCTTTCAACCTCCCCTACAACCAGCCCAATGCATGAATTTATAGTGCACATGGAGGAAGTTGCAGGTCCACCATTGAAGGGATAAATTCCTCCTTCAATGGGATAAGCACCTCATATCACGAAGTTAGCTCCCTTAGTTATGGAATGGATGAACCAAGGTGGAGCAGACTTGCCAGCGTAATATTCCTTCTAGAAGTGTCTAGAAGTGACCCAAGATGAGTTTTTAAGAATGAACTCATGCCTTTTTAACTTTTACAGGGGTTCGCACCCATTACTCAATATACAAAGTGGTCAGGTTCACAGGAAACATGACCATTAGGTGCGGCACCGCACGCAATGCTAGGAGAAAGTACAAAACCACAATTTGAGATATTTTTAAGGTCTTTCTCCCATTTTCAAGGCTTGACATGAAGAGCTGAGGTTTAAGACTTGCAAAGGAGGTATGTATGAGTATTGATGGACTCACAGAAACTGTAGAAAGTAATGGTGACAATTGTTTATGTAACAGATTGCCCCCTAAAGTGTGAAGTCTGTAGTAGATGAGGACGGTTTTTGATCATCTAAGAAGAGTGAAGGACTTTATCATTTCAAGGGTTTTCCTGTGGATACTCCGGTCAAACCTGTAAAAAAGTTCAATCCAAAATATGTATATGTGAAGATATCATCGCTGAGATAGGCATTCCCATACTCAGATTAAAACTGACTAAGAGCTATCTAAAAACTGCTCTGATACGGGAATGATTTTGTATTACATCACAAGTAGGAACACATGGACACAGTATGGACGCAACCATCTGTTTATGAATAGTCCACTATATAATGATAACAAAATTCCTCACCGCCTGGATGGTGGAAACTAGATCCAGGGTCTTCATTTCTACTTCTCGAACTAGTACGATTCTACCCATGCGAATGAATGTGTCGAAGTCGAACATGGGAGAAACCACTTGATTACCAGTCAATGATGTAAACTGTTAACAAGTGTGAGAGGAACCACCAGTAATGTCAATGGCCCTCAAAATACCCAGTACAATCCATGAGATGTGAATGAATGAGTCGATGTCGAACATGTCATGGAATCCTTTGATTGAAGGTCAATGATGCAACCTGTCATCAAAGGCGAGAAACCTGCCATTGAGGCATGCAGATTCCAAGGTACTGACGATTTCTAGATCATCTTTCTAAATAATGATTTGGAGTTGATAGAAAGTGATCCATCATAGGCAAGCCCATAACACGAAATCATAGATCAACTCTGAAGAAATATATTTAGAAAGAACTAACTCAGGGGTGGTCAATGATGGATGACAAATATTTTGTAGGTGAATGGTTTATTTGCACAAACCTCTTGAACACGTAACGACACAACAGATGGCATGGTGACAGCTGACCCAATGTTAATACCTGGAAACTGGTTGAAGACTTGCAAAGTGGTTTGACTAACCATTAGGTAAAGGATTTCCAAACCCAGGTGGATAAAAGTGTCATGTTCAAGAGTGATGGAACGTTTTTTCAAACATAGAGTACAACAAACAGGTTCATTTTTCTCCTTTCCCCCCACCATTTTTGGCAAGTACCTCTTTATTTTTGACAAACTTGAGGAGGATAACATTTGCTTGGTTATAAGCTCATCCTTTGGATGAGTCCAACTTAGTTTAGATTTGAACCCTAAGAAGGAGTGGTCCGTTCCTGCTTGTAATTGAACAGGTCCTTTACTGTGAAATTTTAACGAGTCTAGTATAGGAGAAACTCGGTGTTTTTCAATTTTATGGAGTCGGAAAAAAAACTTAAGAAAACTCCACGGTTGTCCTTTTTCGTAAATTTGTGTCTCCCAAGCCCGAAAAAGTATAAAATAATACTTGAGAGAACCGCTTGATCATTACGACCAAGGAGTATTTTTCATGATTAGTGCCTTCAATATGAAAAAGTAAAAGAGTGATCGAAAACACATCGTTTTATTACCAATATCGAACTTGAAACGACAAAAGTCTGGCAATCTTTTCATATTTGTACGGTCGGAAAAGAGCTATAAAGGACCATCTTTGTAATTTCGTTTTAACAAGTCTACAAAGAAACACTCGACAATCTTTTCATTTCTTACGAGTCCGAAAAGAGCTTAAAAAGGACTCCTATGTGTTTTTTTTTGAAAATGATCAATTTCACCTGAATCCCCAATATTCTGCACAAAAACTGCAAACATTACTCATATCTGTTTAAAAATAACAAAAAATACACCAAAATGACCTTTTCAAAGTAAAAAATAAATAAATTTTAATTTATTTATTCAAAATATCTTAGAAAAAGGGCTTTTACAAGTTCATTTTTACCATTTACCTTTGGAGTAAAAAGTAAGAGCTTTTGGTAAAAAATTTCCTGTGGAGATTGCGCAAAATCCGACCGCTGGAATCGAGAACCATTTTCTCCAGGTAATCCACAATATCCCTGACTTGCATTTCATCCATTTGAAATTTCATTTTAGGGTTTAGATTTTTATTTTTGGAGGAAATTTAGGGCAGAAAATCGCTCGCAATGGTTGCGCAAGGGCGCCATGTGGCCCCTGCGCACCCCGACTTTTTTTTGCACATAGAAAAGTTGGGGTGTCACACCCCGCCTTAAGAAGAAGTGCGCACCTACGCACTGTCTCTAAAGGGATGGGTGCGAACCCCATGGAATGTGGATTTTGAACGCTAGTTTTTCCATTTTTGACCCATAGAATTTTGGAATGAAAATTCTAATCCACCTATTTTGCAATGTAGGTACACAATATGCTTGTTTGGCGGGAAAGAGAGCATGAGGACATGGATCAGGCTGCACTACTCCATCCGCCTTCATTACAGGCATTGAGAGCATGCGGGATTTTCCAATTTTGGACCATACCTGGCATGAGGGCACAGGTAGACTTTTTACAATGGCTAGTGAACAGGCGGAGCATTCAGGACCAGTGCTTCATTATTGGCGGAACCCAGCTCGAAATCGAGTCAGGTGACATATATTTTTTGACTGGCTTGCCCAAGAGAGGCGAGCAATTATCTCTGTTTGGATCTAGTCCAGGTGGCCAATCTGTCGCTAGTCTCCGACTAGAGTTCTGTAACAACCAGGATCCAGACAAATGGATAAATGTGAAAACCATCTCCCGCCCTGAACTAAAGGTCATTGTTTTTATTGTTACCAGACTTTGCGGGAGTGCAACATTGCATCTAGCTATAGGCTCCTAGATGCACATGGGAGTGGACTGCTTCCGAGGCACCATTTTCAACTGGTGCGATGCTGTATTGGCCAATGTGAAGGGCCAATTGACTAGGGCGAAGACTGGGCAGCTAAAGAACTTTGGTTATGGTTTTTTAGTTGTCATCTTTGCCCTAGAGAGGGTACCGATGATGGTTCCACAACAACTGACACTTGAGGCTGGACTTCCTCGAGATCCTCGGGTTATGCGATGGGTTGCAGTTATGGCCCGCCATCCAGATGAGGGTACTGAGATTGTTCGATTCACCCCAGAGTATTTTCGTTGGTTAGAGAACCAACATTTTATTATTCAGGATTTTCCATATGTTGGGGTGGATTATCGCAGCGATCCTGACATGACTCTTCCACCAAGAGAGTAATGGGATGACAGAGGTAAAAATTGTTTTTCAAAATTTTAATTTTATATGTATGTTTTTGTATTTTTAAAAATCATCTCAAAACTAATAGTAAAAGTTTTAAAAGTAGATGTGTGTCCATGGGAACCAGCCTTTCTCCAGCCTTATGATCGGAGACAACCAACTGCCGCAGCACCGACCCGACAGGACCAAACAGCAGAGACCTTGGCTGAGTTGGAGAGTCATCTAGAGCGCTTGACCACAGATATTCCAGAGATCAGCATAGATGACATTCCACTTCGGCTTCAGCGCTATGTGATTGGGGTCCCAGGACCTTTTAGGAGGTTCCTTTGTAGGGTGGCCCGAGCAGTGGTGTCTTATTGGGATCATCACCAGTGATAGGATGATTTCTTTGTAGATCCATTTTTGATATGACTTTTGATACTATCATTTTTGCCGATCATAAGGTGTTTTTCAACCTATGATCGAGGACAATGTATATTTTGACACACTCTTACGCTATTTTATGCTATTACTATGGTTATCTTGCAAAACATGTTTATGAGATGTTTTTAAATTTACTGTTTGATTCAATGCAAATGTCTATTTAACATTTAAGAAGCAATTGCATCTGCTAATGTATTTAAATATCTTGGAATGTGTTGATATTCTATGTGATCAAATTCTCGTTCCAAGAGACAGACACTTAGAAATAATCGTAATAATACTGGATTTCTAATGGCATAAACTCGATTAAGCTATAATACAACGAGTTCCAAATCTAAATTAACAATCAAACTTCGAATTCCAAATGAGATGGATTCAGATAATAATTCAATCACTGCACTGTATTCTGTAATGTTGTTTGTTGTTTGACCGAAGCTTACCTCGTGCATAGATACTAACTCGTCAGAGGGTGAATAGATAATCCAAGCTGCGGAAGAGATGTTCCGTGTGCTACGACAAGCGCCATCAGCAAAACCGATATATGTTTGGAGAGGCATCGACATCTGCAATATCAAGAGTAAAATAAAGATAAGCAGGACTAATAATGAAAAACACTCTCTAAAGTAAAGCACACATCTTTAATCTAGGAACACACCAACGTAGAAAAAACTAATCTAATGAAATCTTCACGCTATCCGTTTAAGCATAATATCGCTTTAGATAAAGCCCATTCCTAGGTTTACCTAAAGAGACACCATCAAAATCTTCTAGCTCATAGGCCCCTTCTGCCATCTTTCGCTTGACAATATACAGACCATGCCACATGGGTACAAATTTGCCAGCCCCAAGGTTATCGTTTGATTGATCGTAAAGTAAAACTAGGTCACCTTCCGAAAAATTGCGGGGTGTAACATTTCGATCATACTGAGCTTTGATCTGTTTGGCATGAGTTTCGACAGCTAATGCAACATTGCGTCGATTCTCATCTAATTGAGCTAAGTATAATAAATGTTTTTCCTCTTCGGAAGTGGCTGGTAATAATTGCACGACAATTTGTAATGATGAGATTTCGCATTCAATGGACAATAGTGCCTCTAAATCGTAAACCAGTTGAAAGGGAGTAAAACCTGTTGACGTTTTGACTAAGGTTCGGTATGCCCAAAGCGTTTTAACATGTTGTGCCAATTCGACCGATGAATCCCAATGATTCGTCGGATCATGGTGACTAGAACTTTTTTGACTGCTTCAACCAGATCATTTGCCTGTGGGTAATATGGAGTGGAACTATCGTGACGCAAGCTAAGCTGATCTGTAAGTTAGGTCATCATGATGTTTCGAAAATGACTCCCATTGTCAATGATAATCGCTTGGGGGACACCAAACCTAGCAATTATATTATTGAAAATGAAAATCACAGCAGTTTTACCATCTGCCGAAAATGTAGGCATCGCCTCGGCCCACTTGGTAAAATAATCTACTACAAGGATGATATATGCATGCCCTCCGGCCGAGTGAGGGTTACATGTAATGAAATGGATACCCCATTTTGCGAATGGACCAACGACAATGATAGGGTGGAGAGGAGCAGGAGGAGTGTGCATCTTACGATAAAAAATTTGGCCGTTGTGGAATTTCTGGATGGCAGTAATACAATCATTGAATAAGGACGACCAGAAATAACCAGCGTGCAAAATCTTTTGGGCTGTGGCATACCCAGACATATGACCGCCACACGCTCTAGAGTGGCAGTCATTAAGAACCTTCTGAGCCTCATCATGAGTATGGCAACAACGAAAGACGAAATCCACCCCACGATGATAAAGTGTATCTCCAATAATACTGTAAGGTTGGGATTGGAATTATATTTTCTGGCATTGAGATCGTGAAGTATCGCGCTGAAAAGATTGGGTTTGGAGATAGACAATGATATCTCTGTACCATGGATCAACGGTGCTGATAAGGAACAAGGGTTCATCCACAATGGATTCTTCCGCCACATGTTCGGTATCGGCACGAGGGAAGTCACACATTAATTTTGCAAAAACCAAAGACTTCTTTGACATGGCCTTCTCAAATAACAAGTAAAATTCCTGCAGGATAACAATCCATTTGGAATACTTGCCCCCCAACAATTGTTTAGTCAAAATGTATTGCATAGGGTTACAATAAGAAATGACAGTGGTTTTGTGGAACAAAATGTAGTGACGAAAGCACGGAATAGCTTGGACTGCAGCTAAGGCTAGTTTCTCCACATGTGAATATTTTAACTCAATTGGAGTTAGGATCTGACTAAGATAATATATCACGTGTTCAATTTCGAATCCATCCTATTGAACTAAAACCATCCTAATAGTGGAATGGGAAGCAACGAGGTACAAGAAGTAATCCCGGTTGTAGTTGGGAGGATGCAATAATGGCGCATGGGTCAATGCATGTTTTAGAGCATTAAAAGATTTGTCAACTATCTCGGCTCAAAAGAACGGAGTGTTTTGTTTCAACAACCGGGTGAAACCTTTTGTAATCTCCACGTAGTTAGGAATGGAACGACGTAAAAAGTTTTCTTTCCCTTGCAAACTCTGGAGTAGGAGAAGAGTCAAAGGAGGTGGTAACTTGACAATGGCTTCGACCTTTGAAGGATCGACGTGAATGCCGGCTTTCGATACAACAAATCCTAGTAATCGACCCGTTTCGATACAGAAAACACACTTGTGCGGATTGAGCCGAATCCGATAATGCCTACATCTCATGAAGATGGCTCGTATGTGAGTGAGATGATCGACTCTTCGTAATGAATGAGCTGGTAAATCATCGAGATAGGGTTGCACAATGTGTTTGATGTCATGAAACGCATAAGACATGGCCCTTTGAAAAGTTGCCCTGACGTTCTTCAGTCCAAGAGGTAACTTGCAATAAGCAAATGTCCCCCATGGACAGATGAATGCCGTTTTTGGTTGATCTGTAGGTAGAATGTTAATTTGATTGTAACCAGAAAAGCCATCCATAAAGGAGAAAATTTAACTTCCGAAACAATCATCGATAATTTGATCGATATAGGGCGTGGGGTAATTGTCCTTGGGACAACCACGATTAATATCCCTATAGTAGATGCATATTCTTATTGTCCCTTATTTTTTATTAACTGGAACAATATTCGATACCGAATCCGTTAAAGGAATTGGATAAATGAAACCTGCTTTAAGTAATTTGTCAACTTCGGTTTTGATGGAAGCAACTTTTTGTGGGTGTATTTGACGCAACCATTGCCGGACGGGTTTAGCATCCGGGTAGGTTTTGATTTCATGAACAACGATTGAAGGATCAATTCCTAGCATTTCCTCATAGGACCAGGCAAACACGTCGTGGAATTCTTGAAATAGGGCTTTATATGTGTTGACTTCAGTGTTTGTACAAGAAGCACCTATATGAATGTTTTCAACTATCCCAGGTTTGACTGAAATGTCAATAGGAACCGTGCGAGAAATATTGGCTAAATTTTGTTCAGAATCAGGATGTTTCAATGGATTCTGTGGTTCGTTGGCATATTCAGCGGTAAAAATGGATGAAAAATCATTTTCAAAATGATCAATCTCGGGTAAAAACAAGGACCTATGATGAAGATCATTCCATGGTAATGCATCAACAGACAACAGTTCCCAAATTTGTTCATCAGTGTGAACGGTTTCTGAAAAGGTTGTTGACTCTCAGGTTGAGATTGAAAGTGATTTCCCAATGATCTCATTCAGTAGATTAGGGTTGGTTGAATTTGAGTCGGAAAACGACTGTACTGCCTGATAAGAAATTTCAAAGGGACTCAAAGGCATGGCATCGCCAAGAGAGTCCACCTTGGAATCGAATGGAACAACCCAAGGATCGTCAAGAACAATGGATTCTGACGAAATCATATGAATGGTTGCGAAAGGAGACTGTACGCTGGGAGGAGGAAAGGAAAAAGTTCCAAGTAAACCTGAATCTTTAACTAATCCTACTCCAACATCCTTATAAGGGATAGATGTTTTTCTAACATGTTGAATACTCTCAGCAGAGGGCGGGTTAGACGAGAAATAAGTTAACTGATCTATTGTTACAACCTTTCCACTATGTGGGAACTTAATAAGCTGAAAAACTAATGAAACAACAACAGTCATAGCGTAAGACCAGCTACGACCCAAAGGAAGGTTGTAATCTAGAGGGGCATCAACCACCTCCACATCTAGATTAACAGTTTTTCCTTCAACCCCTATAGGCAAGTCCTGTAGAATGCCATAAGGATGAAACCCTCAGCCATTAAAGGCCTTTAGAATTGTCGGGGATTGATTAAGCATAGGAGAACCAAGGGTTTTCCAACACTGTATCGACATAATACACGTGGAAGCTCCCTCATCAATCACAGTCCTAAAACAAGGTTTGTTTTTTACTAACACAGGAATCTAGAAAGCCATTTGATGAGGAAGACGAGGTGTACTATTTTCTAAATCGAAGACTATGAGGTTTGAGTCCTAAAGATCAGTAGCTCCTATAGCCGATAGTAGCATTTTACGCTGTGCTGGACATGATTGCAGCACTTCCAAAGCCGACATTGCTGAAGGTGAAACAGCTAAATATTCAACAATGTTATAGTTCTGAGCAGCTCTCGCATGTGGATTGAAAGCTGACTTTCGAAGTATACCCTTAGCGGGCAGTTTGATTACTAAGTCGGGATTGGGTTTCTCGTTCTGTAGTGGATCGAAACTAGACGGAACTGAGGTTTATGGAGTGGAATTAGAATATTCGGCTTGCTTTCCACCAAAAGGACTTTTACTCCCGTAATCTTGCGATCGTGTCGCAATCTTTACATGTGACATCATCATTATGGGTTCTTCTGAGGCATTAGAGGAAGAGCCTATCATTATAATGTCTTGATTTGGAAAAGGATCCTTCAAAACAGCGGGTGTTTGCGAACCTTTGATGATTTTCACAACCTCGGCACGATGCGGACAATCCCTTGTAAAGTGCTCCTCATCGTAGATGAGACAAGGATATTGAGGTTTTCTTTTCTCGTCAGTAGATTCAGGTTTCTCGGATTTATCCTTTGAGTTTTGCTTGTTCTTATTCTTACCTTTCTTCTTGCCATTAGATTTTGATTTGGTCGTGGATGATTCTATGACACGAACATCGGCAAAAATTTCAGGTGAAGACTCTCCCTTAGGGGAATCTGGTAAAGTTATTATGGGAGAAGAATTCTTGGATGATTTCTTCTTACTTTTGGTATTAACAATACCAATGATACTGTCAGCAGCATGAGACCCTGAGGGAGGTGCAGCTATTTGATTTTGTTTTGGAAGGTCGGGGAGTTTCTCAATCAACGTACTTGACTGCGTGTAAACTAAGTCAACGTACTGAGCTTGAGAAATTACTTTATCTTCTGTAACTACCCCTACCTTAGCGAAATCTTCAGTTATTTTGGGTAATAATGATTTCACAAACCATTCTGCCAAAATTTGGTCCGGGATAAAAACTTTCACTAAACGACGTCGACGTCGCCATTCATGAATATGATCCGAAATATAAGTGGACGTTGACTGCTTTAATGAAGTTAATAATTCCATGCTATTGTCATATCGGACTGGCAGCTGAAAATGAGTAAGGAAGGAAGTGGCTAACTCACTAAAATTATAAAAAGAGCCTCATGGCAACTCAATGTACTTGAGTGGAATCATCTATAATGGAATTCGATGTACACCAGAGATGGTAAGTCATCACATGATTAGGCGGATCTTCTCCTAGCTTCCCTCAAACTTTGGTATATCACTGGGTAACTTATTCGACATTGGAGGCCAAAACAGAAGATAATTGATTGGAACGTTTGTAAGGTGCGAAAAGTCAGGCAAATCCAAAGTTGTTATAAATGGTAACTGACGGTTTGGATCCCGAAAACTTGGGGTCATAAGACCACCCCCCAGGAGGAGGATATCCAGGATAGCTTGGTATCGGATTCGCATTTGGGATATTATATCCTCTTGGAAAACCAGGATTAACCAGACCATACTGGGGTTGTTGAGGTTGTTGATATGTATACCCAGGGTACGATTGATACTCATAAGCTGGGTTCTGCACAGCGGGCCCATATTGGTATTGCCCCTGGTACGGTTGATAAGTAAATTGTGGTTGACTTGTAACAACCGTACTAGGCCTAGGTTGTCCTACAGGCATGGAAACCGGAGTCTAGATTGTAGGTCCAGACTAGGGTAAAGAGGCCTGAGGAGTTGATACAGGAGCAGTAGAAACTGGAGCCGTTGATACTCCAGAAATAGGTGGCGTGGATTGAACAAAAACCGTAGCAGTTGCAGTAGACGTTTGGGACAGAGTTCGTGGCGAACTAGGCCCAAGCTGTTGAACTGCCCCAAGTGTAGCAGTTTGAGTAGTAGGCTGGACAGGTTGCTGGGGTGAACCAGAAAGAAAAGACTGTCCAGATTGAGATGACAATTGCACACTGGGTTGCAGAGTCTGTTGATCCCACACCGCGTTCATTCTGGGGTATGGACCCATAACAGGTTGAATGTGTTGAGGACCAAAACGAGGTTGAGTGTAAGATTGATAATTATATGGTACATTTTCAGGTCCTTGAACAAATGATTGACTTGAAGGTGGTTGAAAACCTTGAGGTTGATATTGACCCTAAGGTTGGTACTGACCTTAGGGTTGGTATTGACCTTACGGGTTGTACTGACCTTGGGGTTGGTACTAACCTTGAGGTTGGTATTGACCTTGAGGGGTATATTGATATTGGGGTTGACCTTGAGGTACATATTGGTACTGTGGTTGACCTTGAGGAAAATACTATCCCGTAGGAACATACTGTCCTTGAGATTGCCCCCCAGGTGGTAATGGACTGCCTTGGGGTTGCCCCCCAGGTGGTATTTGAGTACCTTGCGACTGCCCTCCAAACAGTATTCAACTACATTGAGGTTGCAAATTAGGAGTAGCAGTAGACATCATAAGAATCTCTTCGACACTTAACGATTTAGTTTCGTTATGACCAGGAGATACGACATAATCGATGGGTCGAGGAGAAGCTCCTGAAAACGTACCAGATACAGACTGATACCCAGGAGGAACAGAAGGACTGCCATGTAAAAAAATTTCTGGCGTTTGAGTAAACAAGGATGACTGTCTCGACATATTCAAGGGAGGATAGTAACCTCTGGGTGTTAGATGGAAAGGAAATCGAGGTGGTGAAGACACGAGACCTAGATTTTCTAAGAAATTAGTCAACGAAATATACCAAGCGTCACCTCTAATGGGACTATAGAAAATAGGTTCACGCTCCCTAAGTTCAATAGTCGTTTGATTTTTAGGGATGCTTATACCTTCTTTCGGAATCTCACTTACAATTTCTTCAATGGAAATAAGTCTCGAAGGAAGATTCTCGGTAATAATATTTTCTACTCTGGGTGAACTAGGACCACTAGAAATAGGAGAAACAAATCCTGAAGATGGAGTAGCAGCAATTTCAGTTTCAGGTTTAGAGATTTGAGATTCTACGGCTACCGAGCTAGTAGGAGTGATACTACTAGTAACCTCAGAAAAATGAAATCAGTTCAGAAATATGTTCTGTTGCTTGCACTATATAATCAGGATGTACAATCAACGAAGACTCTGTTGCCTCCAGTGACCCAACCCTACTTTCACTAGGTGTGACAACGATATGCAACCCTTCGAGCTGATTTGGTGTAAATTCGGGAGGTTGCCCCCGAAGTCAATGGGATTGTCTCGGTAATTTAGCCATGATTAATCTAATTACTTCACACGAAAACAAAGAAAAATCTGAAGAAAAACACCTAAAGTCTCTAAAGAACCAAACAATTTGAAGCACATGCCTAACAAATCTAGGAGATCAAACCACACACAAATAGTATCTTTCCGGATTGAAAACACTAGTTGGTGATGAAATCCAACGTCGCAGAGTTCAATACAGAAATGGCGGTTGGAACAGTTACCCCGACAACCTGCTTAATGAAACAGACTGGCACAAGTTCTCCACTATAACCGTCTCGAGTGAAGATAACCCCCCAAAGAGTCCAAGTGAGTCTAGTCGAAGTTTTCTCCAGGTACAGTGCGATATTCCCTCCACCATCACCTAGGAAAGAATCCTAAAGATTATGGTCACTAAGGTCACCAATGGAAACAAATATACCTGGGGGAATAGTCTACGATCCAATACGCACGCAAGGGCAGAGTAACAAGCTCAATCCCCTTGAATGCTCCTTGACATAATCCAAGGTTTACCAACAAGTGACCCCAGGCTCCTCGACAATGGTTAATACGAGGTTTACTATTTTTAATACGTGAATATCTTTTATCGTTCCCAATGAGGAAGGATTGACTCCCACACTAGTTCGGATATGATCTCGTGCTTCTCCTTTAAGAGGAGCTTTCCTAGAGCATAGATGTAACAATTGGATTTTATTCCTACTACAAGATCAACTACTTGTTTGTTTAAACTACCTTAGAGAGTTAATTACTCCCTACTCCAAGATACTAGCCTAAGCTATGTTGGTGAAAAGAGTCCTAGAAAATAAAATGATTGCTAGATTGATTTTAATTAAACGTTAATTTTATTGTTTGTTCCTTAAGTCAATGGGTGCAGAGATGAAACTTTGTGGTATGAAGACTCGACTCCAAAACACTAAAAATGCACCTAAGATGATAACAATTCCTTTTCCTTTTCAATGAATATCTAGCTAAGGAAGAGTCGAAAATGCAATGCTTGGCAAATCAAATCTTTCTCTTAACATACAATTGAAAGGAAACTTTTTTGTCTTTTCCAAAGAACTTTTTAAAACCAAGACTACTAATGACACTCACAGAAAATCCCTTTGCTTTTCAACAATCAACAATTACAAGAATAAGAAATTCCCTTAAGAGAGGTTTTAATATTTCTAGAAAAACTCTAAAAGACTATTGAAAACAAATTTTCAACAAGCTTGTATAATTTCTATGAAAAACTCAAAACTATGATCTAATCTTGAGATCTAAATGAAAAATGGATTGAAAAGACACTTGAAATGTTATTGAGGATGTTCAACTTAGTGTTTCAGCTAACTAAGGATCAATTTGTTCAGCTCAACAAACTAATCAAAAACATCCAATTATATTTTAATAGAAAAAATGAAATTCAAAACTTTTAATCAAGTTCAATCAAAGTTTTGCAAAAGAGACAAATGGGATCTAGGTCTCTTGATGGATAGATTTCATAAGTCAGTCAAACTCATCAAGAAAACCAGAGAGACCAGGGTGATCTAAGGCTCTAAGGCTTCGGATCTCTGAGCTACTACAAAGACCAAGAAAAAACCAATCCAATCAAACGAAACTTCTTAGAAAATCACTCTAAACAAGAATGCCAATGAAAACTAACTCAAAAGGAACTTTTGTCAAGACAAATGCAAGTCTGGGCATATACCAATAGCTATGGATAAAACTAAACCTAACTGGGTAGATGGATTTTAGGTTTTTCAAATTTTTGACAAGGGTTCGTAGGCATCTAGTAAACCCAGGTGTGGTGTCGCTCTGTGTTACACTGTAACAGTGCGGATAGGTCCGCACTGTAACTAACTCAGAGGGTGTGGTCCTCTTCCAAAATTTCAAAAAATAATAAATCAAACAGGATCTAACCAGTACCCAAACTCACACCAATAGAGGCAAAATCATAAACAAAAACTTAAGTTTCTCAAGTCAAAGCAAAGATAAATCAAAATCCAAACCAAACCAGTCCCTCGTAGAGTCACCAATTTGTTGCTCGAATAAATCTTTCTTGCGGACAAGACCGATCTCCTTAGTATCTAATGATATCTAGCAACAAAGAGCACAAGTAAACTTATTTTTCTCTAAACATGTTTCAATTCATTAATGAATACTAAGAAGTGTAATAGACCCTACCTCGGTCCAACGCTTGTTTGAGGCAGTTTTATCGCAACAGCTTCAAGCAATTCTTTTTTAATAACGAGCATACACAAACAAGCACACATCAAAGCATACCTGCATATAACAAAACATGTTCATTATGAAGATCAAGGAGCTCATAAAATAAACCATTAGAGACAGTTCATTGATAAAAACTGACTTGATTGTAATAACTTTATGAATAAAATAACCTTAAAACCTTCGCCTTGATGTTGCACAAGTTCTTTCCAGGGTCCAACAGGGGTGTCCTCTACTTTGACAAGCCTCACTCACTTCCCCAATGACATGAAAGGTATGTGATCTCTCCTCTCACAAGCTCAAAAATGAAGCCTAGTTTTCAGCAACATTTACCCTCAAGAATCTTCAGCTTTCAACCTCCCCTACAACCAGCCCAATGCATGAATTTATAGTGCACATGGAGGAAGTTGTAGGTCCACCATTGAAGGGATAAGTTCCTCCTTCAATGGGATAAGCACCTCATATCATGGAGTTAGCTCCCTTAGTTATGGAATGGATGAACCAAGGTGGAGCGAACTTGCCAGCGTAATATTCCTTCTAGAGGTGTCTAGAAGTGACCCAAGATGAGTTTTTAAGAATGAACTCACGCCTTTTTAACTTTTACAGGGTTCATACCCATTACTCAATATACAGAGCGGTTAGGTTTGCAGGAAACATGACCATTAGGTGCGGCACCACAGGCAATGCTAAGAGAAAGTATGAAACCAGGATTTGAGATATTTTTAAGGTCTTTCTCCCATTTTCAAGGCTTGACATGAGGAGCTGAGGTTTAAGACTTGCAAAGGAGGTATGTATGAGTATTGATGGACTCACAGAAACTGTAGAAAGTCATGGTGACCATTTTTTATGCAACATTTCCTCCAGTTTGTTTAAAGGGAAATCTCTAATGAGGTTCCCATGATCATGACATTTGCAGATTCTGAATGGGACATGTTCATAGTCCACTTCCTACACCCATTCTTCATCATATAGTTCTGGAACTATTTCATCTAGAAGTGCCCCTGAAAGCTCCATTTCTACACATATGCACAAAAAGGAGGTATATGTTCCTCGCAGAGTCACCTCCAATTTTTTTTTAAAATGACCTAATTTATTGCCTATGGCCCTTAAGGATTCAAGTAGCCAGTAATCTAAAGGTAGGGAGTATAGTTGTATCCATACCAGTACTAAAGTGAATGTTTCTCATTTCAGGACGAAATTCATCACCCATCATCTCATGTAGAGGCCAACCGCTGCAAAGAAGTATGGTCCTCCTTCGAACACTCCGTCTTTGTCTTCTAGGTTTGCAAATATCACTGTGAAGAAACCCTTGGACCCAAGGTGGAGGGTTCTTTCCCCCTTAGGTTTCCATTGGTTTCTTATCCACACCTCCAATGCCTTCTCCATGGCCATATCCCCATAGATTTACATATAACTGTATATGTCTCCATATGATCCTTGTGCTCCTGTAACACTGAATTATTTAAAACAACCTAGGGTTTAATAGCTGACCTTGGTTTGCAAAGTCCTGTCCCACTTCCGTGCTTAGATTTATAATTGTTGCTTTCTGTTCTCTTCTCTCCACTAACCTCTTCATTATTCTTTTCCTGCTCAGGAGAATTGTTATTTTCTAGTTTTTCTGTGTTGATCCTCTCCATTCCTGCTTCCATTGGCTTTTTGAAGTGATTCGAGCCCGCTTCCTTGTTTATGTTCGTCAATACATGGCTATAGGTGGGAGTAGAACTCCCCCCTCCTCACCCTTCCATGGTAGCCATCAATCTTTTGTTGATCCTAACCCTCATTCTGCACTTCTCCCGCAACACCCTCGACAAAAAAGAAATTATCTCTCGAGATACGAAAATGAAATTAATGGCTTTTACATTGTTAATATAGAGTGTAGAATCCAAAAATAGGAAAGTTACCTTGCCTCAATAGTGCATGTCCAAAAGTGGTGACAATTTTTTTGTCGATTGTACTTAATATCTAAAACATAAAGACCAAATGAAAAGAGTGTATACAAACACGAATCATACCCTCTTCGTGAGATAAATTAAGGAAGCAATAACCTCACTACGTTATAGCACTAAAATCTTCAACATATCTATTAGGAGGTAACCTTTGGCAAATAATTTGATACATACTTATTTTCACCACAAGTGACAAGAAAAAATTGAGGAAACATACTCAAGAATATTTGCATTGAAGCTTCTAGATTGTGGATCAAAGCTGAAATCTGAATACAGTCCCAAACCCTTGAAATATGAAAACAAGTAACACAAACCCAAAGAAGACTTGCACACCAATGAAGATGTCCATGAAGCAGAACAAAATGTCAGTCCTACACCAACCTCCAACATGATCTATAAAATATACAATCCCATGTAATATGCTTCAAGGATTATAAATGACGGAAAAAGGGGCATAAACTATCTAACGGTCTACTTTTGGCAAGGTAAACTCTAGAGGGAATCCCTTGAAATAGTACTGAAACAAAGACCTAGACCTTGGAGCTCAAATGGATGAACCATACACTACAATTGGGAGGTACATCAAAACTCCAGGTTGAATACCTGATACCAATAATTACATTTATTCACCACTTATTCAGTAGGTAATGTTCAAGGGTGCCCACAAAATCCCTAAAAGAAGCGAGGTGGTCCACCAAGATGAAAATTGAGTGAAGATGGTCTTGAACCTCTAAAAGCACCAACGATGAACCCGAAAAATGGGTCTATTCGAGGATATTTCCTCAGAGGAATACAAATTGAAGTATGGATAACACTCCCAACTAAATATTGTGTCAAGGATACCAAATATGATGTAAAAGAAAGACCGATCTAAAAATGGTCGCATGCCACACTTGATGGGTCACAAACTCTAACGGAAGAATGACATGTGGAATTATTTTCTTACTCTTGTTGACATTGAACCATATGGGCTTGATGTGGAAACATATGGGTCTATACACTCTTTCTGTTGGCTTAGTTTGACTCAAATGCAAGCCACTCACACCTCAAACCCATAAATAACAATGGAGAACAACATGACCTCAAGTTGAAAATATAAAGGAGGGAAGTTTCCATCCATAGAAATAGTATGTTTAGAGTAGACAAGAGATATTAGCACACGTCACTAAAGAACTTTAGAAGAGGTTTTCTCTCCATAGAAGTCAAAAGAACATATTATGACATTTTCTAGGCCTATAAAAGCATAGTGCTCCACTTAGCAAAGCATAATTCCTTGGTTAGAGTTAGAAGTTGAAAATAATTTTCATCAGTATGACACTCATAAAAACAACTATCACCATTTGGAAGAATAACAAGAATGATGAGTCAGTTCGTAGGGTCACTACAGTTAAAGTCGTTACGATGAAACTTGCCAAATGGATAAAAATCCTTGTGCCTAATGGGTAACCTATGGAACTTTTAGAGACAATTTTTAGGGATTTCTCTTAGGTTATTAAAAAAGACCTTCTGAGCATTGTTGATGAATCTAGGAGAACTAAGAATATGCTTGTTGCTTTTAATGCCACTTTTGTAGTGCTTGGTCCCTGAAAAGGCTAATCCCTCCTCTTTTGAGAAATTTAGGCCTATTTCTTTATATAAATGTATTTATAATATTGGGACAAGGCTTATAGCCTTAAGAGTTAAGTTGTTTCTTTCTGATCCCATATCTAATGAACATTTTGGATAGTTATTGGGTAGGTAGATTCATTTTGGCTTCTTATTGGGTGGGTTGATTCATGGAGCTATTGATTGTGGCTCAGTAGGGGCTTCAACCTATTAAAACTAAAAAACTATAGCCTATGGTTTCAAAACTAAATCATTCAAAGGCTTATGAAAGGATCAATTAACTTCCTTTAAGGATGATGCTAGTTCATTTAGGCCTCAATATTCACTTTGTTAAATGGGTGATGAATTTTGCTTCTTTTGTGTCCTCAATATTGATAATTACCTCAGTATTAAGTCTCTTTAGACTAAGAAGGGACTTGAGATAGGGGCATTTGTGGTCCCATTACTATTCCTTATTGTGGCTAAATGAATTAGTAGGGATTTTTTAAGAGCAAAAGGGTCAGGTGAATTTAAGGGAATTAAATTTGGAGGTTCACTTTATAAGTTTATGTTTCTCATTTACTTTTGGTGGATCATATCCCGATATTATATGATAGATCTAGAAAATATGCTATGAAATTGATAGAGATATTACACCTACACTGTACTATAATAGGAATGAAAATCAATTTCATAACTCAATAATGCTCGTTCCACTACACTACAACAAGAATGAAAATCAACATTGGAAGTCAACAATATCCTTTTAAGAGGTTGAGGAAGATACCATTAGATTTCTCTCTGATTTGTTTCCTTTATAGCAGTCTAATTTTCAGGAAGGATTAAAGTATTCAAGTTTTTTCTGATAACCTAATGAATATGTTAAGGGAGATTGTGACTAAATAGTGGATAAATATTGAAAAAAATGATCTCTCTATGTTGCAATAAATGGCTATGAAGAATGGTACATAGTATTTTATAACTCATTTCCTCAAGTCATACATGTTTAGTAGATGACACTAGATTTCATTCAGAAAGAGTTTCTAGAGAGAATTTGGAAGTTAAGTTTCAATTTATTAATCAAAAAATCCATCAACTTACAAAGGTTTTGGCAACAAAAAGTGGTTGGATATTGATCATTATTAAGAACCTCTGAAGTCAAGTGATTGTTCAAAAACATGTGTCTTTTTATGGTATTGATGAATGAATAAGGAAACTAGTAAAGTCAGTTCATAATGTATCTATAATCCAGAAATTAATGATATTAGATTTCCCTATGATTTTGGAACTCGACATGATGATGAAATTTCAATGATAATGCTTCCATAATTCCATTCCATATCATACCGAAAATTATCTCAAAACCTGTTAACATCATGTTTTAAGCAGGTCTAAATTCAAAATGTGTAGACTTTGAATTCATGTCTTAGCTTTTAATCTAGTTGGAATGATAAATCATGATAGAGTGGGATAATAATAAGGATATCTATGTAGTTCATTTCTATGAATTCGGGTAAGAAGATTTAAAGTCTAGATAGATTTTTTTGTCTTTATAAATCTATTTTTTCACAAGTTGTGTGCCATGGTGAGAGGAAGATGACAAACTTGGCTGAGTAGGTACAAACCTAGCTAAGTTGGAATAGTTTATCACCAAACAACCCCCCAAACCAAATATAGGGCTAAGTCAAGATGATATCTTAGCAACTCAGTCAGTTTAGCCAAGTCCAATTCTAAATTGATAGAGATTAAAGTTAAGAAAAAATTTGATCTCAATATGGTAACTAAAGCGATAATAATTCCAATATATGCAACTTACGGAAGAGACTCGAAAATTAGTTTAAGATGCATAATTTTGAAGTAACCAAAGTTGTAGTTCTCAAATAGTGATATCATGGATGATTTGTTGTAGTATTCATATTTATATATGCATATTGATATGACAAGGAAACCCTAATTATTCATTAGTAGTGTCATAGACAAGTTTAATATTGTGCTAGATATTTGAATAATTCTAATATATGGAACTTAGAAGAAGAGATTGAGAAATTAGTTGAAGATGCATAACTTCAGAGTAACCACAATGGTAGTTCTCAGTTAGTGATATCATGCCTGATTGGTTGTAGTATTCATATTGATATATGACATATTGATATGAGAAGGAAACACTAATTTTTCATTAGGAGCATCATAGACGAGTTTAATATTGTGCTAGATATTTGGGAATATACATACATACTAGAATTTTCCTTTATTCTCTTGGTTTAATCCAATGCAAGAGAGTTTTTAGGCCATAATGATATGAGTTTCCAGCATCTAGAAACAACTAGAAATACCATCTTTCAGGTTTCCCATGGGAAGTAGGGTTGGAGAAAAAATTACTAAGAGTTGAGGAGAATTACATTGTACACTTTTGTTTGTTCTAGAAATGATGCCAACTAAATCCATGATTGAAGGTTAGGGAATAAAATCAATTGAGATATAGACTACTCAAAGTTTAAGAGGATTACATTATTTGTTCTACCGATGTTGCAAACTTAATCTATAATGATTGAAGGTAGGGGAATAAAACCACTTTAGAGCTTGAATATTTCCATAAAAGAGTAGAACGAGCTTGACTATATTCCATGGAAGAGCAAAACCATCCCCTAGAAGTGTTCATTGAATAAGATCAAAGGTGATGAACATCCTCAGGAGGAGCATAGGTCAACAAGCCCAAAAGGAAAAAAGCAGGTATCAAGGAAACTATGTAGTCTACAAGGCCTGCCACCCATCTCCTATAAGGGCAAGGTTGAGGAACTGAGATAGGATGAAAAGAAAAGAGGCTCCTTAGGAAAATTATGGACCTAAATTGGGTTGTAAAAGATATTATTATCGTAATGACAAAATAAAATATGCGTAACATAGAAAGATAGGAGAAAAAATATCAATTCATTCTCAGCACCCAAGAAATAAATTCTGGCCAATACTTGGCATTGGGAAAATATACATAGTGGTTCTTATATGGAATGAACAATATAGATATTAAAGAAAATTTCCCGAACATATGCAGAAAACCAACTAAAATCCTTTCTTCAAAATTCAACGAAAATTCAAATAAATAAATGTGAACTTCATAATCAATATAAGTGCTAGAGAACCATGGAATCACATGATCACCAAAAATACTCAAATACACATCACTCGGTTCCATCTTAACCTAAATATGTCTAAACTACAATAGATTAACATAAACAACGACTTATCTCCGAATCAATATGGCACTCAAACAAAATTGTCTATGTCAATGAAATTCCATGCTTGAATTGATGGAGACTTGTAATGGTTCAATAGCTATAGTATTTTACTATGGTCTAGACTTAAACATGGGAGCACAATATATGTACTTCAAGACTATCCCTAACTACTACAAGCTGAAACATATATCTACTGTTAAAAATTAGTCTATTCTTCTAGGAAAAGAGACAATTAAGGATATTGTTAATAAAAAACTTGTACATAATCCAAACATGTGTCACCTTTGTAATTGTGGATACTTTGATATGGATCAAAGAATTTACATTTCTAATTCATACTAAGAACGGCCAACTTTGGTTCCTCTAAGAAAGACATGCCTATATAGTAATTAGTGGGTATACTAGGCAAACCATAGGCATCATATGCATGTTTTTATTTATGATATCCCATTGTATGAACCTTATTCAAATTTTAATACCCTAAACGAAGCAATGTTGGAAAAAAATTGATAGAATCACACTAAAGGTTAATATAGGTAAAGCTCATAATGTCTTAAATCCCAGTACTAATTCAACTATCAATGAATCAAAACAAAGAGAACGGTTTGTACTTGGTGTTGAATATAGAGTTTGTAATTAACTGACCCACATCATCTCCTGATTAAACCACAAAATAGCATACAACTAAAGTAATTTGAATGTAAAGTATATCCAACACAATGTTGACTAGATTTACTTGGAAGTGAAAATCACCTTGGCCATATTTGTGGTCATTTTCACCTTGGGGGACTTTGTATTGATTCAATTTTCACCACTTTTTTGTTTGTCAAAAGCCACATAATTTGGTCTAGAGGGGAGGGAACTAGAAAAAGATGTAGGTTCCTACCATTGTTAAGAACAATTAAGTCAAATTTTCCAAGCATCCTTTTTTAGGACGGGATATTTTGTTTGTAAACGGTGAGTGCCCAGCATGAAGGAGAAGGACATCAAGAACATGATAATAGTTATAGAAGACCACGGGACTATAATTCTAGAAGCCCACAGGACTGTCGAATTTACTAGTGAGCATCATTGTTAAAAACAACTAAAATCAACCAAAAATTCAAATTTGTAATGAGGCACGTGTAAGTCATGCACACATTATATAGTATGAAAATACATTGTCAATGTATATTATGTATAATAGTATCTACCTTATGTAGTCATGTTGTGGATTCCACAAGGCTTATGGGGACGATTTGTCCTTCATAATTATGTACTATTTTAACATAGTATAAAACAAACAGTTTTTTCTTGCTGAAAAAAAAAAAAGAAAATACATTGCTAAAGTGCTTTTTCGAAACAATTTCAAACTAAAATTTTAAACTATGACTTCCATGGGCTGTGAACACCATATGAAGGCCACGTTCCTTCTCACTCCATTATCCAAAACAACCATGCAAGACTTGGATGACGCCACGTGAAGTTGTAGCAAATCAACATACGGGTGCTACTCTTCCATTTCTTCTGGTGTTACCTTAGCTCTTAGTTTATATGCTACTGGCTTTGGGTAATTTTATTAATCGATTGAATAAAAATAGGAGTTTAATATTGATCGTTCCTTTTCTCTTGGTGCTTCAATGCTTGGGACTATACCAATTCCTAAGACTCGTTCTCGATGTGGATGATCTTCTTGGTGAGTAGGATGCTTACTCGCTTGAATGTATATATTCCTACCTACTGGCCATCTTGAACAATCAAGAAAATTATGGAATCATGCTTGAGAAGAAATGCCACTCTGCACAACCATGGAACCCAACCACCTCAACAATGCTAAAGTCATAAAAGCTAGCTATCCTATGCATAAATAGGCTCACTAATATCGAAAAGACTAGATAAAGACAAACTCTCAAGCTCTCTTGTATACTCTCGATTTTCCTTTCTAGGGATGGGTAGAGGCTAGGTATGAGACACACTCCTAGAGGCTTTGGTATAACATGCGAAGCATTAAGCACCAACTCTCCCTAGGTAACATAAATCTATTCTTTTAGCCTTTGTCCTATTGCATTTTGTCTCTTTTTAGCACCTTGTCTAGCTGATTTGAGACCATGTTTTGAGAACGAATCTCTCTTTATTTTTATTTTCATATTCTCTCCTTGAATGTTTGTTTCTATTACCAGGTGTGTCATTATTTTCAAAGTGAAGTTGTTCTATTTGTCTCTCATTTCTATTATTTTTTTCTTTTTCTGTTATTCCTAGAAATATTGGATTCTCTGAATGATTTTCATACTCAACCTTCTATGGGTCTAGGTTTTAGACAAGCAACAATTTTTCCAATTTATTGTTGGCTCATGCAGTTAAGCGTTGATGTTTCTTAAGGGAAGCTTCTTCTTAAGTTTGCAAATTGTACTTTTGTGGGGATGACATCAAAATTTCTACACATTCTTCTCTAATAAATTATAAGTTGGAAATAATGTAACCACTCAATCTCTTTCACAAAAAAAAAAAGACAGAAGATGTGTAACAATTGTTCAACGTCCTTGGCATGGGTGGTAGATATATGTAGTGAAATGAAAATAGACGACTATATGGGAACATAAAGTAGAGTCGGTACCAGAATTTTGTGTTGAGATTATTTGCAATGAAATGTAAACAATTCTATATGGGAACATGAAGCACAACTAGCACCAGAAGCTTGTGCTGAGCTAAATCCAGAATTTTTTAAAGATAATACATTAAGACATCTTCTATTGTGCCTCGTGGGGAAAAATATCGAGGTATGTTTGAAATGTAGTAACTATGAATTGTGAATTTTGTGGTTGCTTGTTATAGTTGCTCAATGGCATATTCTGTAAAGGGAGGTTGAGTTTTATGTAACTCTTCCTGTGTCTATTTCTCCTTTTGATATTGGTGTTTCTTGTTTTGACTTGCCCTGTCAGGCTTCCTTTTTTAATAGATCTTTTTAGCCCCCCTCACAAGCTGCACTTTCGAATGCATATCGAGGACCTTATGAGAAATGTATCTACTTATGGTAATGCATCCACCCTTGCTACCTCTAGTTTCATACGACTGAATAATGGTTTTTCTGTTTCAATTCTTTCTAGGATCTAACACCATATTAGACATGATAAAGATAAGATAAATGGCTCTTGGCTATTCCCATATCTAAACTTAGCTCACTCACTTATTCCTATGCCCCACAACTGAGTATA
This sequence comes from Pinus taeda, assembly GCA_000404065.3. Lineage (NCBI taxonomy): Eukaryota > Viridiplantae > Streptophyta > Pinopsida > Pinales > Pinaceae > Pinus > Pinus taeda. Next base: position 29,109 of record APFE031283276.1, on the reverse strand, counting down.
GATACCGGTATATATGGATTGAGAAAAAATGTTTTTATATGGGTTCCCTTCCAAGACAGACTCTTCCTGAACTAACAAGCTATTACCTACAATAACAACTCTGAGAGAGCACAATCAGAGAAAGATTAGTACTCTCTTGAATAAAGAAGATTACAGGAGAAAAAGAGATATAAGGAAGAGCTTGAAGCAAAATAAAACAGGAACAAGAAGAGCACAAAATGGAAGGGAAATGTCCATGGAAAATGGGGTGTGAAAGAACCATGGTGAAGATAAAACCCACAATGAACCATGGAAAATGGGAAGATGGAAAACATGTAAGAGACCTTGTGGGAGACGATTTAACATTAAATTTTGATACAAAGTTTCTTTTCTTTCTTTCATATGAATTAATACCAAAGATAATAAGAGTTCAGTTAAAACTTTCTTTAAAGAGGGAGACCATTTAAAATGGAAGAAGAAACTTTGGTTAAAGGCATAGTTCATTTAAAAAAAGAGTGAGATTATTTGAAATGAAAGAGGAAACTTTTGTTAAAGCCATAAATCATTTAAAACTGAAGAGAAAACTTTGGATAAAGGTGTAGATAATTTACATCGGAAGAGCAAGGATCCAATAAGAGCTCAAAGTTGTTGGTCAGTACTGGTTCAGATAAATGATATTTAAAATTTGAATTAAATGATTTTTTTATCAAAGTTTCTTTGCTTTATTTTATATGAATTAATACCGAAGGCAATAAAATTTCAGTTCAAACTTTGGTTAAAGGCATAGTTCATTTAAAAGAAGAGGGAGATAATTTGAAACGGAAGAGGAAACATTGGTTAAATACGTAGATCATTTAAAACTGAAGAGCAAACTTTAGATAAAGGTGTAGACAATTTACAACGGAAGAGGAATGTTGCAATGAGAGCTCAGAGTTGTTGGGCCAATAGTCGTTCGGATAAATGATATTTAAAATTTGAATTAAATGATTTTTTATTAAATATTATATTAAGTTTTTGAAAAAGGGCATAGTCAACCATCTACTAATAGCAAGTTAGTGGAGATCGAATGTAATATACCATGCCTATGGGTAGTTATAATAAGTATGATGGTAATTATGGTCGTACTCATAGTAAACTTATATTTATAACAATAAAAAGGTTTGATCAAGTAGCTTGAAAACTATTTCAACTTGAAATCAAATCACATTGAAGCCTTTTCAATTAAACTTAAATAGGGTAATAAGTAGCAAGCAATTCTTAAAATATATCTATTAAATTCCAAAACATTCACAAAATCATACTATTATTAGTAAAAGTAAAATTAGAATTATAACAACAATAAGGCTTCATCAAACAACTTTAAAGCTATTTCAATTAGAAATCCAATAGCATTGAAGCCTTTATATTAAACTTATACAAGATAATAATATTGGTTGCCAATTTTGATCCAGTTTGGTATGATTTAGTTAGGATTTATATAAACAATATTTTCTTATATCGTTCATGTATTAATTTACTTAGGGAGTGGGCTAATGGGTTGATGAAACACCCTTCGTGTTTCGCACCGACTCGCCACCAGCTAGGCCCTTCTGGCCACCCATCCCTAATGTCAACGACGAGCACCTAACGTCTGTTTTAGATCTCATTTTCTGTTAACTGTTAATTTCAGCTCCCGTTAATTGTTTGTAGCTCTTGTTGATGTTAGGGTTCGCCAATTGACACAACAACTCATCGATCGTACACAACCAATTAATCGTCGAGGTGACAGGTAGCCCCCTTCCACCAATGGAAAGCTGCAATTTGTATACGGAGGAATAGGAGTGACGGATCTAGTTTCTAATGGATTTCAAACTTGAATAAGAAAATCAGAGCAAATCCACCCAAACAAATTATCTCCATTAACCCCATTAACCAGAGGAGGGTGCGGATTAAATAAGCGTAAATGACTGTAAATTGTCTAATCGAATTGCGCATGACAGGTCAGATGACGGGGCGTGCAGTCGAATTTTTCCACGTTCATCTCATTTCAAAACAAGGGACAAGGAGACAACTTTTCATTTCGTCGTGGGAGGAGAGAAAATAGGGGAGTAAGTTACCATTCCATTGAGACGAAGCATGGGAGAGTTCCTTTGAGCGAGAGAAAAATAGGGGAGAGTTGGAGGAAGTTTACTCAAATTTTCACAAAGGCAAACTATTGCATACTATTTTTAGAGGGATAGATGCCTACAAATTTCCACAACCCGTATGAGCACATTTATCTTCTTTCAAGCGAGACAGGATGACCATTTGCAGAGGTAAATTTACTTTCATTATTTTAGCTCTAGAATTTACAGATTAGCTTTAGAGCTGCAAATTATAAATTATATGCATTTTCCTTGAGAATTCTTTCTCCGGGATGTTGTTCCAGGAGTTGCTGCAAGGGTGACCAGTGAGTTGGTTCTATGGTACTTATCTGGGTTCCCTACTGTTTTTAGAGGGAGAGTTACCTAATGTTTTTATCAATCCTACGAAGCGCATTTTTCTTCTGCCAAGTGAGACTAGGTGACCATTTGCAGAGTTAAATCTACTTCCATTTTTTTATCTCCAGAATTTACAAATTAGCTCTAGAGATACAAATTACGAATTATATGCATTTTTCATGATAAATTTTGCTCCTGGATGTTGTTCTAGGAATTGCTGCAATGACCATAAGCTAGTTGTTGCAACAATGATGAGTGAATTGCCGCTATGACACTTGTTTGTGTCGCCTACTATTTTCAGAGGGAGATTAGATTACTATTTTCAACAATCTTATTGAGCACATTTATATTATTTCAAGCCAGATAGGGTGACCATTTGCAGAGGTAAATTTACTGTTTTTTTTAGGTCTAGAATTTACAAATTAGCTCTATAGTTGTAAATCACAAATTATATGCATTTTCGCTCCAGGACTTTCCAGAATGATGACCAGTGAGTTGGGGCTACACCACTTATCTGGGTTGCCTACTATTTTCAGAGGGAGAGTTGCTTACTATTTTTAGTCCAACGAATTTCTCTTCTGCTAAGGGAGAAAGCATGACCATTTTCAGGTATTTTTACTATTTTTTAGATCTAGAATTTATAAATTAGCTTTAGACATGTAAATTACAAATTATATTACAAATTATATGCATTTTACCTCAGAATTTTTATGCAGGGATGTTGTCCCAAAGTGTTGGTGCCATGGTGACAAGCAAGTTTCTGCAAAGGTATCGAGTCAGTTGTCACTAACAAATTTATCTGGGTCATCATTGTGGAAACTCACTAGTCACCATTGTGGAGCATTAGTGTTAGTAGTGGTTGTTAGAGGTCAAGGCTAATTGGGGCAGCTCACTTGTCACTTGTCATTGATTTTTTTCTTTTGTCATTGAGATGGACTAGATAGATGACAGTGAAGGATACACAACTTATTTTAAAGATACCAAATAATATTAAAATTAATAATATATATTACAATGAATGATCTGCAACATATTTTAAAGAAATGAAATAGAATACTAGTGACCCTAGGTTGGTACTCATGTTGCAACCAACCAAATTGATGTAGCTCTTTCCATACACAACAAAAAAGTAAAAGATAAAGTAAATTGACATAAAAAAATCAATGGTTGTACAAATTATTTTAAAATAATGAAATAAAACAATATTTTGTTATTTAAGTTGGTACTCATGTGTTGAAAAGCAGTTCAAGAAGCTCTTTCAATACAAAACTACAAAGCAAATGATACAAGTAAATTAACATATGAGAAAGAATGATTTCAACTTTATTTAAAAGAGAAAAATGAGAGTAATAGTGTGTGATCCTAAGTTGGTATTACTATTGTCACCAAAGCAAGTCCAAAAATCTTTTTTGACGTACAACTACAAAGTAAAATATAAAGTAAATTAAAAACTTTTTTAATACATAAAGTAAATTAAATTATCAAAGCTTTTTAATATGCTCTTTAATATTTTCATGATTGAGTAACAATTAGTTTCGGTCACTTTAACAAAGAGTTTCCACCAATGTAACAATGAGTTTCCCTCATTGTAACAATGATTTTCCTCCACTCTAATAGTGAGTTTCAGCCACTGTAACATTGTTTTAACAATCTAACAATATTTCATTAAATTATTTTTTTTCATTTAATTGTGTTCATTTTTTAGATAGTGTAAAAATTTAGTGCCATCCAAATCTAGGGCAAGCACGGACTAGATTTGTGCTTCATAATGAAGCATTAAGGCAAGTGTATCAAAAGAGTACTGAAATACTACAATAACTATAAACACTTAAGCCTATTAACTTGCATTGATTGATGCGCTAAGATAACCAAGGAGTTATCGCGCAAGGGACATTGTCACTTACACCAATTCAGAGCTGATAACCAATCAAATAATTGGAATTTACCAAGTTAAAAAACCAAATATGAAACCCCTCCACAAAGAAGTCCAAAACTTTTTTTCACAATTTGAGAGTTTTAACATAATTTGAGGATTAGATGTCCGAAGGGTTGCTCATGATATACTCATTGAAGAAACATCCAGTGTACATGAATGTCCAATATATGTGGAGGAGGAAGCATGTTCTCCATCAATTGTCATTGACACGCATCCATATAAGTGGCCTCTAAATGAATAGATTGTATGGCGGGAGTCTGGTTTGGTTATTTCTTGTTACAGCTTGTAGCAGGAAAAACACCAACTATGTCTATCCATTTTTGTGTATTGATATGAGCTCCCTTTATGGACTCCTTTTAGTTTTTTGTAATTTTTTATATCTGATTATGTGTATGTAAAAAATGTATTTTTTAGTCATGCTATTAATGGAACTACATTTTCACATTTTCATTGCATTTCAGATGTCTCAATTCGATTACCTTCAATTGTGTCAAACGGTTCATTACAATTCAGTTTTCTCTATCACCATTTTCTTTTACAAATGTTATTTTGATAAAAGAATGTATTTTGATGATAACGTGTATCTAGAGAAATATTGACTAGATACGCACGTGTTCGGATGAACAATCCAATTATACTTTAATGCGGGAGAACACGAGTAAAACAGGGAAGAAGATAGTGGAATCTGACTTTGATTCCAGTGTGGCATCACATGCCTTATTTTGAAAATTCAACACAACCATGACTCCATGGATATTTTTCTCCGCCACTCAATTTTGGCTTTGAATTGTTCAAATTTGGCTATATTACCTTGTCTAATCTCAATAAGAAATGGACATTGTCTGGTTTCAACATTCTTGGCGAACCATCAAATTTCTAGTAGGTGTTTCTTGTAAAAATATTCAAAAGTTAATAGAATACCGCATTACAAGTAACTTGAATGTATGGGTAAGCCCTTCCTAAGACCGTTCGAAGTCAAACAATTCAATTTAGGTGGTTTTATTTCATAATAAAATGTATATTTATAGGAGACATATTTTTAAGATTCTTGTCACTTAAGCTTATTTGTTAAATTCGAATTCTTCAATATAAATGATGTGTATACAAGGACTTGAATATAAACACGAGGTATATAGCCATCTTAACTTATTTAAAAGAGACAGGAATGACTATGGTCTATGGTTGAGAAGATCTCAAAGAGGTAGGGATGATTATTTTCTATGTAATGAATATGGTTGAGAAGAAACATAAGGGAAAATGTTAGTCTTTTTATGTTTGGCTATTAGAAATGGCATGTGATTGTAAAAGGCTCCGTCTCAATTTTTTTAATTTGTTTATAGGTTTGTTAGATTAAGTTTATGAAAAAGTATAATATATAATTTAATATAGTATAATGATATAAATAGATATATTTTTTTTATTTACAATAAATGTAAAAATACTAAACTTATAATTTTTAATTATATATTAATTGTTATAATATATATTAAATAATAAATTTGTTTTTTTCATTTTTTTATAAAAATTACAAATTATATATCGTTATTTTTTTTTTCCAATTTTTTCATATCTATATTTTTAATTATTAAAATATAAATTATGATATTTAATTACTAAAGTTACAAATATCTATTTTATTTATTTATTAAAGTCACTAAAATATGAAATTATGATGTTTAGTTATTAATAACACTAAACTATGAAGTTTATAATGTTTAGTTACTAAAATACTAAAATTTAAAATTATAATGTTGAGTTTCAATTTTAAAAAAAATATTATTTCTAGTTATTTGACTGTTTAATAAGTATACAAGTAATAACTTTCTCATTTATATACATTTGACTCTTGTCAAAATTTAACATGCAATTTTTATGGAGAAAATGCATGTGTTTAGCCATTAAATCTATTACAAGTGTATAGTTTCAAAATTTAATATGTATAGTTTTATTACTTGTACTTCCTCAAATTAAATATACAAAATTTAAAGAGAAAATACATCTTCTTAACCATTAAATATATTTAAAGTACAATTTGAAACTCCTATATATAATGTAATATATAATTTCTCAAAAGAAATAATGCAATCTATCAAAAGATAAATTATATCTATTTAAAATATAATATAGGTAAGTAGAAATTAATAAAAAAAAAATTACAATAATAACATTTAAAAAAAATTATATATTGAAATATATTTATTTAAAAATATATTACTTAAACTTGTAAAGGAATGCATTTTTATATAAAATTAGATGTTAAATATTATATCTATATTATTAAAATCAAATATATTAATATAATTTGGAAAATAAACATTTAAGCTAGATTTTTATAACTAAAACCAATATAATTAATACAACAAATTTAGAATAAAGATAAGCAAAAAATTGTGGTGTGTGCGAAATGAAAACACAATATATTTATGTTAATAATTAATTAAAGAAAAAATTAAGGGAAGCGATTATGTCTCTCGGATTAACAAGTGTTGTAGGGCAACACAGTCCCTTCCACTGAACATACAAAGCATGTTTAGAAAAAAATGCATAAACATTTATAACCTACATTGGTCAATGCCAAATTAATAATTATTAACATGCAAATCGAATCCTATCGTCTTTCCTTGTTAGGGACTAAGGAATTTAGATGTGAACTAGATAAAATAATTGATTACTCACGCAAAAGGACTTGCATAAATTTTACATTGGTCAATGTGAGTTTTCCATTTATGAAATCTATAGTTTTAAGGGAAAAAAATTGTTTGTTGAAATTATTTCATCATTCGAGAAATGAATTGAAACTCTAAAGTTTTGTGCACTAACCAAATATTGAATGCAAGTACTATGGTGAATCTCTCAATAGTGGGATTCATAAAGTATCAATATATAATACAAAGTATAGAAGTACCAATAATGTGGAGTACATACTACTAAATTAAACTATGCATAACACAAGCTATTTACCTTATTGGGCGGATATTAACTTTACTTGGTTTTCAAATGCATATGACACAAGTATTGACTCTATTGGTATCCTACTACCAACCCAAACTATCAATAACTTTATCGCTATGATTTTAATCTATATTATTATTAATGTAACTTATTAAAATTAACATACAATTTTATTAGCTAATATACCTCAGGTGTACTAACTATTATATATATATATATATATATACACACACATTCGTGATTATATCAATATTACCCACAAGAATTACTAATATCATTAAACTATTAACTTGAAATGAAACTAGCAACATAGTGAGATGGAATTTTAGCATTGCTATTGTCATTAAGGTATTAACTTTCGATCACACAAACAAAACATAAAATGAATTTAAGCTTGCGTACATCTTTTATACACTATTGTTGGAGTCCAAGAACTTATAGATCACCGAGAATTTGTTGTAGTCCAAAAAGTTACAGATCATCACGAATTTGTTACAATTCAAGAATTTACATCATAGGTCACAAGTATGTAAACTTCACATAACTTATTCACTTCAAAGATTCCATTATGTGCTTAATCAAAATTAAAAAAAACCAAATCCGCCTTATGAGCTTTCATAAAAACGAAGAAAAACTCCAAACCTGAAGCCCACATCAAGCCCATTTGTTCACTATCGAAGCCTCCTTTGTGTCTTCTTCATGTTATTATAAGTTAATTCACTATGAAATCAAAATAAAATGCAACCTAGTTGTCCATGTTTGACCTCTACAATAGAATGTTAGTATGAATTAAAATTGAATGTCGGGAATTGAATGTGCAATTATGAAGCTCATGAGTATAAAATGAAATAAAATGTGGAATTTGAAATCTTGGAAACATAAAATGAAATCTAATGTTGAATTTGAAAACGAGGTTGGATATAAACTGAAATTTTGAGGCACCCACATAAATTGAAATTCTCATAAATGTAATGTTAAACAATAAATTTTTTCTATGAGAAATTTTGCAACAAATCTAAATACAAGTTATTGTTCATTTTACTTTGTATAAATATAAGCTTTGAATGGATTTTAAAAACAAATTATCTACCTGCACAGTAATGTGGCCATAATCTCCGAAGTAAAAGCTATAGATTGCTTCATAACAATATTTGTTGTTTGCTGGAAAATGTTGGATGAAAATACATATCCTAGTTGTTATACTTATATGTTTATGAAAATTTCCATTGTAAAACTTCCTCCTCATAGGGAGAAATCTAGTTAGTTAGCATATGACTAGAAAGATCCAATCTAGAAGATCTAATTGCTCATCTTAGGCTTTATAGGAAGACTTAGGAAAACTTGATTTTTAACTAAAAAATAATAGTTGTTGCATAATACAATACTAAACAAATGATGTTTGGGGATTGATCACCTCCAACCACATAATTTCCAAAAACGCGTTGGTTTTTAGCTTTAAAAATCACGGAAAACATGGGTATCAAATGATAGGAATTTACCTAGCAAGAACAAAAGAGTCAATCGATTTCAACTGATATTAAAATCCCAAAGAACACAAATACAACATTAATTTTTGATATCTTGTTCCACAAGTGAAACTAGGGTTGGATTTGCCTTCATGTTCACTCACAAGAGAGGAAGCAATATTGGATTTCAGTATGAAAATGAGCTCATAAGTTTTTCCTATCACTATTTCCTTTTACAAAGGTTATTTTATCACTTAAGAACACTTCAAAAAGAACCCAAAAATGAATAGAAAATAAATATTTTTATTATCAAATAGAGGACTCCAAAATATGTTAGAAAGTGAGACCTTAGAATGCCTTCAATACCTCTTCACATTTCCAACTTCTAGTAGCATTCGTTCATTGATTATCTATGAGTACGACATGCAATATTTATACAAGTCCCTAATAAAAGTCTACCGAGACTGAATTTTTAAAGAAGTCCCTTCAATAACAAATAATGTCAAATACCCTTGGTTACAGTGTTAGAAAATTATATATTACAGAGCAATGGAACACATAAAATATTCTAAGAATATAAACACAGAAAACACATAAAGCAAGAGAGACACAAATATACGTGATTCACCCAATTTCAGCCATGTCTATGAAGAAAAAGGTAGTCCTTCCTTTATATTATCCAACAAAATGAAGATGTAGAACCTATAAAAAATCCATTGTAATTTCCTATTTGTTCTCACACAATCTCCTCTCTCTTTTATTTCTTACAATACACATCTTAGATGCAATACAATTCCCTCATATATAGCGAGGGGTTTCCTTCTAGGGAAAAGACCCTAAATTAAACATAACATATACCATCAAATCGGTCACCTAATGAATCACTCATATTGACTATGAAATTACAATATTTTACAGGTCAATTTTACATCTATTTTTAGCTTTGAGGATGATTCCCTTGATCCACTGCTAGGTAGGGCTCATAAAAATCATCGCCATCCCCCCGTAGACCTCCCTAGTGGCAAAGAAATGGGCAAAATTTCCACCTCATTATGAACTTGGATCCATTGTGTCCGTACCTCTGAATAAAGAAGATAATCAAGCTACACAACCAATAATCTCCCACTTGGAGACTGATTATACAAACTCCACCGTTGCTTCATTTTTAAAAAATGAATCCGCTTTGGACTTGGCTATTTCTCATATTCATAATCATACTTGAAGATCACTTAAAACCAAGAAGAATCTCATTTTCTCCCTCGTTATAACCTTTGTTAATATATCTATAGGATTTTGTCTAGTGCATATCTTTTCCAGCTTCAACTGTCGATCTACCAACACTGACCGTATGAAATTGTACTTGAGATGTATATGTTTATTCTTGGAATGAAATGTAGATTTATTTGCAAGATGAACGGAACTTTGGCTGTCACTATATAACCTACCGAACTCCTGCTTCTTATCGAATTCATCCATAAACCTTTGTAACCAAATCATTTCTTTACTAGTCTTTGTAGAAACGACATACTCTATTTCTGTTGTTAAGAGTGCAACAACACTTCCCAATTTTGAAACCCAACTCACAGTTGTTCCACCTACAGTAAAGACATACCCTGTTGTGCTCCTCCTATTATCTTTATCACCTGCCATATTTGCATGAACATATCCCTATAAAGCAATGTTTGAACCACCAAAGCATAAGTCTTGATATGTGGTACATCTCAAATACCTGAGAATCCACTTCAGTACCATCCAATGTTCTTTTCCTGGATTTTTCATGTACCTTCTTACAACTCTGATTGCATGTGCAATATAATGCCTTGTGCATACCATTGCATACATTAAGCTTCGAACTCCTGATGCATATGGAACTTTAGACATATATTCCATCTCTTCCTATGTCTTGGGGCACATCTCCTTACTTAGCTTGAAATGGATAGCCAAAGGTGTAGTAACTAGTTTTCTGTTCTGCATATTAAATCTTTCCAACACATTTTGTATGTAGTCACTCTGAGACAATGTTAATTTGTGTTTTTTCCTATCTCTAGTTATTCTCATACCAATTTCTTCTTTTGTATCACCCAAATGCTTCATTGCAAATGAATCTGAAAATTTTCCTTTGAGCACATTTATTTCGTAGATGTTAGACCGTACAACAAGCATGTCATCTACATATAATAATAATATAATATAGCTGCCATCATTTCTCCTTTTTAGATCAACACAATGATCAAAGTGACATCTAGTACAACCCTGTTCAGACATAAACCTGTCAAATTTTAGATACCACTACCATGGAGCCTATTTTAATTGATACAAGCTCTTCTTCAACCTACTGCTTCCTCCAAATCCCCATGGAGAAAGGATCTCTTTACATATAACTGTTCAAGATGCAAAACTTTTGCTTCTACTAGACTTAAAATGGTTCTGATTGAAGTCATTTTAATAATAGGAGAAAATATTTCATAAAAGTCTATACCTTTATTTTGTGCAATCCCCTTCACCACAAGTCTAGATTTATACATTTTTCTACATGTACCTTCTTCAACCTGTAAACCCAATTATTGAGGAATGTTGTTTTACCTAAAGGAAACCTTGACTAAGTCCCAAGTCTAGTTATGTATTAAGGATTTCATCTCTTTTTTCATGGCTAGCTCCCACTTCTTCCTGGTTTCTACCTACACTTCTTCTTCATAACATTATGGTTCGCCAAAAGCAGTCAAGAATACTAAATATAATGAAGGATAGTATCCTTATGGGGGCTACTTATCCTAGTAGATCTTCTAACACCACTTTTAGTGTTTGAGGTTCCTGTTGTTGTTGTGGTTGTTGTTGTTATTCTCACTATTTCTCATTATGATTTTCAAGCACCTTTACTTTTTATGTGATCTCATCAAGCACTCTCTATTCTCTATTTTCCTTTTCCTATTTCTTTCCCTGCACTTGATCCTTATAAAATAACTTTTCATTGAATATGACATCTCTTCTCCTAATGATTTTGTAATTTTCATAATCATATAAGCAATAACCAAAATCATTAACACCATATCCAATAAAGGTACATTTCTTTGATTTTGCTTGAAGATTTGTTCTATTTTCTGTATTAATGTGGACAAAGCCTTCACAACCAAAAGTATTTAAAAATTATTTTACCATTTTACCTGTCCGTGGATCCTCTGGAATACCTCCATCCAAGGAGCTTGAAGGTCCCTTGTTTATTAGATAAACAATAGTATCTACAACATCTATACAAAATTTTAAAGGAAATCTGAGATGTAATCTCAAGCACCTTGCACACTCCATCATTGTCTTGTTCATCCTTTCTGACACACCATTTTCTTGTGTGCTTCTTGGAATTGTATTCTCACTCCGAATTTCATGCTCTGAAAGATACTTATCAAAATCCCTACTACAATATTCACCTCCATTATCTGATCTAAGACACCTTAATATTTTTCCTAACTCATTCTCAACCAAAGCTTTCCATTCCTTGAAAGTATCAAATACATCAAATTTATTTTGAATACAATAAATTTAGACATTTCTGGTTCCATCACCAATAAAATTAACGTAATGATGAAAGCCACCGAGATATGATACTTGAGAAGGTCCCCACATATCTATATGCACAAGCTCTAATTTTTTGTTCTTATTTTCTTTCCCAACTCTCAAAAATCTAACTCTCTTTTTTTTCCATAAACACAATTCTCACAAAATTGCAAATCAACATGCTTCAAGCCTGGAAACAAATTTCTTGAGTGAAGAATCTGCATCCCCTTCTCACTCATGTGCTTGATCCTATGATCCCACAATGTTCTATCTACTCCTATAGAGGTTAAATCATTAACATAATTAGAAATACCATTGCATAAATACAATGTACCAACATTTTCTCCTTTTGCTATTGTCATGCCTCCATTAGTGACCTTCAAAGTTTTCTCTGTAAAAGTAGTTACAAAGCCTTCACCTCCCATATTTCCCATTGAAATTAGATTTCTCTTAAGATATATAACATGCCTTACATGGTTTAATATCCATTGAGTTCCATTCTATTGTTTGATGAAAACTTTACCGATTTCAATGATTTTATAGGGTTTATCATTACCCAAATGAACCTTTCCAAAATCTCCTTGAACATAATCATGAAAATGTTTCTTATGAGATGTGGCATGGAATGAGGCCTGTGATTCTACCACCCAGACATTAATAATATTTTCTAATGAAGGAATCAAAGAATCTTGCAACACATCACATGTAACATTTGCTTCATGATTTTTTTCCTACTACACATCTTCCTGTTTTCCCTTTCGATACTTACAATATTTCTTCACGTGTGCTTTCTTCCAACATTTCCAACATAATATCCCCAATCTGGACTTGGAGCTACCTTTCCTTGACCTATTATGATATCTTGGGCTCTTTCCTCTTTCCATTTCTCTTCCCCTAGTCTTTGCAATCAAAGCATTACCTGATGTCTCAACCAATATTTTCTGTCACATTCCTTCATTAAAGATTGCACCGACAACATCATCAAACTTTAAAGTAATAGATCTAGAGACATATTTACTAATGGCCATAACTAAACCATTCTAAATTTATGGAAATCAACATAGAAATATCAAATCCTTAACTTCATCATCAAAAGTTATGCCTGCACATTTAAATGATCAAAAATAGATCCACATTCTCACATTTTCATATTAAATAAACGCTTTGTAAGAAATACCTTATTTGAGGCCAAAGGATTTTCATACAGTTTGGACAATGCCAACATTAAACCCTCTATTTTTGTTTCCTTTGAAATATTAAAGGCTATCAGCACTGGTATGCACATTTGTACTATCGCAAGTGCCTTTTCGGTCAAGAATATCTCATTCTTTGTCTTTCCACTTAATTGTAGGTACAAATATTTCCGATACAGATAATCTTCCATGTGCATCTTCCATAGTTGGCAGTTTTGGCCATTAAATTTTTCGACCCTAAACCTACCATCTTCCACCATTACTCCCACTCGAAGCAGGAATGATTCTCTCCTACAAGTTTATCAACCAAATAGACCTTCGGCTCTCGTACCAGTTGCTAGAAAATTATATATTATAGACGAATCAAACAGATAAAATATTACAGAAATATAAACACAAAAAAAACATAAAACAATAGAGACACAAATTTATGTCATTCATCCAATTTGGTCTACATCCAGAAACAAGCAACCAATCCCTTTATATTATCCAACAAATGAAGAGATACATCCTACACCAAATCTGTGGTAATTTCATCTTCTCTCTCACACAATCTCCTCTTCCCTTTGTCACTCAGAATACACATTGACATAGCCACAATACAATTCCCTCATATATAGTGAGGGGTTTCCTTCTAGGGAAACAAAAACCTAAATTAAACTCCACACACAACATAAAATCTAGCCAGCATAGCTTATAGATCAATCATTCTTTTCCCTTTATGCATGGCTAAATGAGAAATGTAGTTGTGTTATCTTGCATTTTTCCAATCCATAGATCAAACCTTAAGGGACAAAATTGTATAACTATACAAACAAACAATTCAATTGTTGTGAATTTCTCCATTATCAGCTGCTACAACCACAAGATGAGGTGATTTTAATTGAAGCACGTTCTTACATACATGAAAACAACAACAGCTAAGCATGAAAACAATGAAAATGATATGAAACACCTGTAAATGAATGAAGTTAACTTGGTAAGAACACAAATTTATAATATGAATTCAAGGATAAATAATAAAATGTAACCAAATATTTTTAAGAAAAATAGTGAAAATAATATGAACAACCCACAAATCAATTAAGTTAATTTGATAAGCATGCGAAATTATAATATGAATTCTAGGATAACTAATAAACTATAACCATTATGTTTTAAGGCAAGTAATTTGAGTGAGTGTAATGTTGCAAGTGCCCACAAAGTTGCACGTAATCAAACTTTAAACTATTATGATGAAAAATCTCCCCTAACCACATCCACGATGAACAATTGTGCCAAATGGCAGGCAATTGTTGCAGAAACACTTGACTGCTACAATGGTTTAAGAGCCCCTGACAATGACAACTGCAATCAATTAGTGAAAAGTGGGGTTATAACCATTGTGGCAACACCTCGCTAGGTATTGTCACTACAATAGATGACAACTACTAGACTTGTTACCTTAAACCTTCCATTGGGTTGTTCCCCCATATTCAAAATATTATAGAGATCAAACACAACCATAGACACTCCAAACTCTGAATAAAGATGGGAGACACAAGAATTTGAAGAGAAGGTAGAGAAGAATTTCTAGACAAATCTTCGTGCATTAAACAATTGTTTGAATAGGGTAGCTAGATAAAGTATATTTATAAGTTTCAGGGGTATGATGATGACATAGCTCTAGAATTTTGCATGCATTACAGGGAGGGTAGAAATAAGGTAGCAAGGATAGTGGTGCATGTGTGAGAAGAAGAAATTGTGGAAGTGAGATGGTTACCCCAAATGGGAAAATAGTGATTTGTACCGCAAAAACCCCAACTTGATGTTGTGCGACAATTTCTTGAGGCAGGTGAACAAATGGAGAAGATAGGCCCAAGATTTGACGAGAGGGCATTACCACAACCCTCAAAAGATGTTGCATTCCTTATCCAAATATTTTTCATGCGCGAAGGAAGGTATGTCATTATTTATTACTAGCACATCTAGTTATTAAACCACTTATGTCATGGCAGGTTGGTTAAAATGCCTTTATTTTTGCAAAAACCCTAGAACATATTGCCTGATATGTGAAGAAATCAAAGTGGTCATTTGAAATCCTCTCCCATCATTTCCTCATTAAAATTTTAGTGGATTTTATGTTACAAAGGGAAGGGAGAACTTGGGATAAATTAGTTGGAAGGCCATTGCATTATGAGGTTGCTACCTCTGTAGAGGATGCCCTGGCAGCTACAACTGGGGCCTATGACTTCCTAGCTGCAACTCCGCCCCATGACCCCCTAGCTGCACCTCCTATACCCCATGACCTCCAAGATGCAACTCCACCCCATAATCCCCTAGCCACAACTCTAGCCCATAACTGCCTAGCTATATGAGTTCCCACAGAACCTTTCAAGATGTCAACTGAGCCACCCATTATTCTGACTAGGGTTTCTAAGGATTTTATTGTTAAACCCCCACAGAAAGGAGACGAGCAACATGATGATGATGAAGTAGAAATATTGGGTAGTAAACCTGCCACCAGAAGATTGAGAGGTTATAGTAAACACCTGACAATAGTGTCAAAAGCCAAGCAGAATAAGATAAAGAGAGGATGTATTTTCCAGTTCCTGAAACCCTCAATATTATTATAGAAGAAAAAAGAGAAGAGCAAGAGAAAGATCATCCACAAGATGTATTGATGGAAGAAGTAACCATGGAGAAAGGATGCATGTAGCAAGGACTCATGGAACAAGGACTGAGCCACCATGATGACACAAAATAACAAGTTGATAAGGTTCCCTCTCTTGATTATAACTATGAGTACATACGAGGAGTAATTGAATGGTATAGAACAGAGGGATTTTCCTTAATTTCAGTTTTCTATGGAGATGATGTGGAGGATGAAACAACTACATCACCAAAATAGTCCTCCAATAGAATGGAGGGCCTTGCCTCAGTTTCAATTTTGTATGGAGATAATGTGGAGGACCAACCAACTGCACCACTAGAATTTCCCTACAAAAATGAGGAGGACCAACCAACTCCATCACCATAGTTTTCCTCTAATAGAACAAAGGGCCTTGCCTCAATTTTAATTTTATATGGTGATGATGTGGAGGACGAACCAACTACATCACTAGAAATGTCATCCAAAAATGAGGAATACCAACCAACCACACAACTATAATTGTATGGGGATCATGAGGAGGACTCAACAACTACAGCACAAGAATTGTATGGGGATGATGAGGAGGACCAACCAACTACACCATCTGAATTTGCATAGAAGCACATTGGAACAATAAGTAACCTGAAAAATCTTCCTCTATATATTTCATTGTTAAGGTAGAATAGGATTCTCGTGATGAAAAGAATAGAGCTACAAATAAAAGTTAAAATCCTAGCAGATGAGCTGACAAAAATGAAATCTTGATAGATTAAAATGTTTGGCACAAGTTGGAGAGTCCCTAACCATTAGTGTCATAGATATACCTTCTCGAGGGGTCCAAGAGAATATATGCCTTGGAAAAAACATACTGTTGCCATTGATTTGAAAACAAAGGACCATAAGGGAGAGATGAAATTGGCCAAAATCACAGTTGTGAAAACAAAGGAAAAAGAATCCATATGAAACTAACAAAATAAATGACTGTACAAATTGAGGATCATGAGCGAGCGATGAAACAAACAAAGGATCAGGAACCAGAGATAAAACTAACTAAAGAAGTTGTTGTGCAAACAGAGGATGAGGAAGAAAAGGATAATTTAGTCTTGTGTATACCCTCTTGTAAGGGAAAACTAATACCTTTCCATTTGAATGGATACTTGATTCATGACCTTTGCAAGAAATGTGAACAATATATAAACAAAGTTGCAGGAAAAAATAAAAACACAATGGCTGAGATGCAAAGCAAAGTGAACAAGATGGAGAAGGATAAGAAACAAATCAGACATATAATGGATGATGCGCTTATTGCAGGGCTCCTTCAACCAATTACAATGTGTACTTGACATAAATATTGTTGATCTTTTAAAAGAATTCTATCATCAAACATGGTTTCATAGAAGCATATAGGGCCTGCAGGAATCTAGAAAAAGACTTGCTCTAAGAACTGTACAAACATAATTTTCTGGTATCTCTTCACAAAAAATCGAATCGCAACCCTGATGTTGGTGATGTCTAATTGAGAACCTTTGTATCGTATTTGAGAAATCAGGCCAGTGGGGTGGAAGATCTTAAAATTTTTAAACATAGTTCTGAGACCATTCTCTGGATTAGAGGAGAATATGAAATACCTGTAGGGGTGATAAAATAAGAAAAATAGTTGTCCATTTCATCAAATGTAGCATAATTTATTACGAGAATAGGCATCAGGCCATCGCATATTACGTAGCATAGATTCAAGTATTTGACACTGCAGCACAAGTAGGATGTAAAGGAAGGTGGGGCTCCTCGGGAAAACAAACTAGAAATAAAGTTTCATTTAACTACCTAAACTTAGAGATAACATTAACAAGGGTTGCTCAATATATTATTCCATGGAATAATGTGAGGATAGCTAGATCGGTCTTAGATTTCGTTATCCAATAATATGGCTGTCAACAAGGATATATAAAAATTCATATACCCTTAAAAAAAAGAGTTTGAATGATGGAATGAAATTATGGAAGGTTATATTCGTCCAAGTGAAGTAAGACATGGTGATTATTGTATCAATAATATTCATGAAAATCCCCCTTCCTTCTCAGATTCAAATTGACCCCTGTGTTGTTGTTGATATTCACTCCCTCGCTGTTGCTGATGTTGTAATATATGTTATCTTTGATGTTTTAATATATATAATTATCCAATAATATATGATCGTTAGCATTGGGGAGTTATAAAAAGCTGGTAAAAGTGTGTTATACATGTTTAGTTACAATTTCGTTGCATTTCCTCTACAATTTTTGTTACATTTCCATTGTTTTTATTTCAATTTATATATCGTATTCATGTTTAGATACCAGTGTATGCAAGAATAATGCAAGTATGTAAAATTCCATAAAATCTATCTTCCATAACATACAAAATAATCTATGTATCAAAATGCTGAGTGTAAATGCATGTAGTTATTTACTGACCTTTAATGATAATTTAGACAAATTGAAGAAATCAGCAAACATATCATGACCACATATCAAACATACATGAACATCAACAAAACTATAATACATCAAATACATATAATATACTAATAGATATTAAAATCAAATTGAAAACAAATGCATCACAACAAACCTCAAAAGCCATGCATTGTTGGAGTGAAAATGACATTGCTTCTTTAGTTGATGAAACTCAAATGGTTCATCTTGATCTGCATCGATATTCAAGTCAATTTCTAATATTTCATTTTTCTTTTCTTATTTTTATTCTCTTTTTAGGGCTTAGGAAACTCTTCTTCCTCTTCTAATATTTCTCAAAAGAACCCAACCCACACATGAATTAGTAATCCATAATATGAAGATTGTTAGCGTAATCCAACATTTTTTAAACAAAGTAATCAGCTATTCAATCTTGGTTAAAGTAGTAGGATGAATTTTTCGAACTAGTTCTATGTATCCAAATAACTCATCTTTGGCCAACTCAATTCCTTCAACATTTACATCACATTGAGACTATCCATGGTAATTATGTTTAAATTTTTGGCAAGATACAATATTGTCTCTATATTTATCTCAGGAGAGTCATTTTATGAATTAGTTGTTCTTTGATGATTTATAAATTGGTTAGGAGTGTCATTGTATGAATCAATTGTGCTTTGATGATTTAGTAATTGGTTTGGATCCATTGAATGGGAAGACGACCAACCTAGCTTTATGGAAAGCTAGCAAATGTTGCCACAAAAATACCATGGCCAATCACAATTTAAGAAATTTGTGCAATGACAAGTGATAAGATATTTATTATTATGTTTGGATTGACTCCTCACCTAAAAACTATGAGACATTTTCTCATGAGGGTTGCAATCACTATCTAGAATTCTTTTTTCTTTTTTCTATTGATGATTCAAACTATTTCTCTTTCTTGATATTATTAAAAAATCCTTCCTTTTCTAGATTTTCCTTAAACCGGTAACAAGGTTCAACATTTGTTAGAAGAACATATATCAACCAATCCATCCTAGGAGAACATTTCTTTCTTATATCAGATAGAATTTTTTTCTTTAGGCAATAGTGAGATGACTCCAGAATATTTTTTGTCTCCTGATTTTCATGGGGAAAATCCCGACAAAATTTTACCCACATGCCTACTTGCATAAAAGTTCGGTTAATGAAGATATTTCATCCGTATGAAAACAAAAAATATAAATGTGAGAAAGAGTTTGCCAAATTACAAATGTTGTCACGAGTAACCAAATTCTTGTGGAAATAGTCTAGGAACAACTCCTCATTAGAAAATTTGTTGAAGAAATCATTAATTGCATTTCTCTCTTCAACATTGGAATAATAATTCATAATTAAAACCAAATCACTGAACATCTCTTTTTCTATTTCTGAACTACTCTCCAATCGATTCACATTTTCTAGCCATGCTTCACGTACATGCCAAACAAACAAGGTAACATCGCACCTTGTGATTCTCCTACCACATTCAATTCATTTCAAGCATGTTATTTTAGTAATAAATACAATTTCTACTATAAATTAGAAGATTGAAGTTACCTTAAAGCATCGGTTTCAGCCAATGTATCGTTAGCCATGAAGTTATTAACTTTACAATTATGATCAACTTGGTGACACCTATGCACGAGGAGCTCCAACCATAGTGAAATGTCATGTGACGTATTACATCATGCCAACACCCATGCAACTGGCACCCACTTTGCATTTCATCAAACACCATGAGTGTGTACAACTGATACTATCACATTCAAAAAACATTTGAAGTCAACATCATCACATTAATCATTATTAATCATTACTAATCAAATTATTGTACTATATCAATCATTCTTAATACACTCACCCCATATTTATTTGTTTCAAATATTGGATCCATGGTTGTTAGGCTATTACTTGATAGTTTCACCATGGTCTCCAATATCCACTTCATCTGAATTACAACTATAAAAGGGATCTCTCCACCTTTTGGGCTTTTGATAAAAGAAAACATCATCTGGGTGTTTTTTATACCTAAGGTTCAAATTCATTTCATCCTTCTCATGGAACTGATAATTTCCTTTCATTAGACGATTATATATGTTAACAACATCTTTCTTACACAAAAAGAAATCCCTGTCAAGTTGCAGCATCCATGTCAACATATTTTTTAAAATGCATTTTGCGAACCAAGTCAAATGGAACTTTCAAGAAGAAATAACTCTCTACATAGGAAATCATGTCCCTTGATAACTTTGGTTGATGAAGTGACCTAACATGAACCGAAGTGTCAAGTTTTCCATGATAATACCATACTTGGCTATCTACATGCTCATACATGTTATAAGTTATTATCGATATCTCAGGGATTTGAACCATAAATTTTACAATGAAATGGCATTGGAAACCCCTAATTTTCACAATTGAGTATCTATGCTTCATTTGAACTTGTCCTATTTTGTCCTAGGTGACATATGTACAAGTATCGCTGCATAAAAATGTTTGAAAATTGAATAAATATGAATCCATGGAAAATGATCAAGCACTATTAATACCAACATCTAAGCAATGCATCTCTAAAAAACTTACACTTCATATAGCAAGGAGGTAGTAGGCCTTGAGCCTCGGCATTTATTTTGTACCCGGGTGAAAGAACATGGAGCATGTGGGTTCATTTCCTCTCCTATAAATAGTCTCCAACTCTAGTTGAAGGGAATTTTTCAATTCGATCAATCTCCATTTGGTTTCCATGTATTTCAGACCAATCTAAATCGATTCCAAAAAATATGATATTTTCTTTAATTTTTTTCATCGAAAGGACAATGATTGTTTCCCATTTTACTTGCTTTACCATTTTCTGACCCAATGAGTTACTGCAATGGTGAGACAATGACAATGGTTAATGGTGAAACAAGCAATTTGTTGCAATAGGGAAACACTAAGTTTCCGCAATGGTTAACCAAAGTTAATTGGGGAGTTTCCACAATGGTTAACCAGTGATTTTCTAAAATGATTGAACAAACAATTTTGGTTCGGGACCAGTGGTGTGCAACCTAGAACAACATTTCCTTTATATAATAATCTGAATAAATTTTGGTGCACTGGTGACCTTGATGGACAAACAACAACCAACTATGTACAACCCAAAAAAACATTTTCTTTATATAATAGTCCGAATAAGTTTGGTTTTAGTAATGTGGAGGATTTTGGGTTTTACAAACTAGGTTTTCACTAGCACCATTAATAACAATAGAAAAAGAAACAGCCAGGCCTGGAATCTGTGTAGGTTTTGACATTTCCTATTTTGAACTTACAATATGAGTGAAGTCTAGGAATAAACATTTGTCATATTGTTTAAGCTCCATTCTAGGTTGAACATTGGACTGATATTTGCAATCTAATCAACACAGGCAATTCCCAAAATGTATTTGCAATTCCTGAAATATTACCCAGGCCATCAATCTGCAATCCTGAAAATTTCAGCCATGCTACTTGCATTGAATATTGGACCGATATTTATAGGAGGTATGTTCGTAGCTTGGTCTGAGGGTGCAGGGGAATTCAAAATGATCCCAAATCAAATGGTCGCCAATTCATGGTGTGTAGCGACTGCGTGAAGTGGGTGACATGTCGTATCGTTTGTCTTCCGACGAGATGACCTGCACATGGGAGCTCTGCAAATGGAATATCTAGATGGGTGGCTAGGGTACGAAGTTATTAATGTTGATGGACATGATAGATATGATCGTTGTTAATGTTCACGATGAAGCGGATGGGGTCTCTGGAAGGACCTCTCGAGTGGAGAGCAAGTGCAAAACATGAAAGGTGTTTCATCGACCCATTAACTTACTCCTTATACATATAAATCACATCTATTTCCTATTCCTAAGAATAAATATAGATAGTCAAAACATGAAAGAAAAGAAGGCAATAGACAAACCCACCACATGTAGGAATTTACACTGTAAGTTCCTTAGCTAGAACACCAAAGGACACCACTCACAAACATATCATAGATTAGTACACTAGTATTGTTGACATGGTTAAAGCCCTCAAAGAGGGAAACAGTCCATGGCTTGAGCCAACACAACCACTTTAGGAAATTTATTAACATGAAAGAAATAAAATTTACGTAAGCCTCTCTCACGAATGGTCATGTAAGAAATGAACTTCCATGGTCTTTAAATAGAGATCATGGGCCAATCGGGTGTTAAGCCACTAATCAAGTGTCGATAATACCGAGGAGAGAATTATCTCTCAGATCACTTCATATCTAGAACATGTTGTGACTATCAAATTGTAGGTTACAAAAAGTACATACTAAAGAAACACACTTTACCTAACTATACACTAGACCAAATTATACTTAATTATTTCCTATGTGTAGAAGTATCCTAACATCCCCCATTAAGAACAACTTGGGATAGGATTGAAGGAAGTATACAGATGACACAACAGGAGAAGTAAGGAGGCATTAGAGCCTATCCCCCTGTTGAATCCCTGAAAATTGGGTCTACAACAAGGGGGATACCAACCCAGTCCGGACCTCGAAAGAAGCTCCTTTTCCATTTGGGATGGTGGGTCCGACTGGGGATAATCGGACTAGTTTCCAAATTTGTGTGTGTTGATAAGAATTGATATTTCCTTTTTCTAAAGATTTCTAACTAAAATTCTTTTAATCTAAGTCTAATTTAAAACATACAATTGTATTCTAATGAACAGAAATATCTAATTCTAAAACTAACTCGGGATTCAACTTTTTACTTATGCGATCTAAAATACTTTCTAACAGTAATTGGTAATAAAGATCATTCAATTACTACGAGAAAAGAATTTGATAAAAATGAATTGTTTCGTATAAGAAGTTAGCCGAAACAATTGAAGAAGTATATCACATAATAAGTCATTCATACATTGAGCATAAACAGAATAGTCATCATCTTACAAAAGCACCAAATGATAACTCACACATTCAAGCCTTCATATATAAATAACTGAACATAAAATATTACTTTGACACATAAGCATAAATTATTAAGAGATAAAAGTACCATTGATAACAAGTCCTACTCATGACCTACAACAATATAGATTTATCTCTTCCTAATTCAACATCTACTATGAGTACAAAATTGCATTTCAGTAGCAGACATTAAATGAAAATACAAATAAATCTCATTCCATTCATTCATCAAAACCTCCTCTGATGGTGCAAAAGTGCATGTTCTGAGGAAACATTTTTGACAAATTTCAAGGTCCCTCTCTAAATACATGAGAGGGGTTAAAATACTACTATATAAATACTAAAAATAGTTTATTACAAAAGTATAGGAGGAGGTTTAAATGACCATCCTCATCTAAGGCAAAAATAAATCAAAACTAAAACTAAAACAAAATATGGAATTAACTATCTATGTATTTGTTCTCTGAGATCGCAAGCATTTAGCATCGGCTTGAGGAGCATCAGTTGGCCAAACTCCAATTTTAGTTTCCCTACGAAAACAGAATCACTGAGTGCTAGCGCTATCTTCTCGACAGAGTTTGTAAGGCATTTGAGAGTCATGCATTGACTGTGTGGTTTAACCAATTACTACCAGTAAGTATCCTTATTCAACTTGGTTAACTTCTTGATGGACTCTACCCTTTCCTCAACGTTTTGTCTCTAGCTTTTCTATAGTTGTTGTGCCTTTGGGAGAAATCCTAGAGCTGTCTCTGAAATGAGGTTTGCTCTATACAAGTTTTCATTGACACAGTCAATGACGTTGTTTACTGTTGTAGCTGCTTCTTCCAATGCGTGTTCTAGCTTCCTAATCTGTGTGTCCTATTTATGGAAAATACTTTTTTGTGGGCTTCATTGATTCTGAGTGCACCTACTTCCCTTCCTTCTTCCTATTCTTGCCAAGTCAAATAATCAGAAATTCTTTTATCAATTAAATCATAATCATGTTGCAAGTCCACAAATTGATTGGTAATTTTATCACTTATTTCGCAATGGGAACTCCATTGTGATATTCTTTGGCATAATGCCTCTTACTGTTGCAAGAGTTGGTCATTTAAGGCAAGGGATTCTGAGACAAACTCTGTAAGCATGGGATCATCTCTATGCATTTCTAGCATAGGTTGTAACTGATTTTCTTTTTCAGCCAAATTTTTCTAATATCCCAGCTGCATCTGTTGAAAATCTTGTTGTAATTTTTCTAACTTCTCCTCTGCTTCGCGGTTCACACTGGCCTGCTATAGCTGTTGCTGAGAAACTTGGATTTGTTCCTCTATATCCTTAAGTATTTTTTTATGAAACCAACTCAAGAAAAAGATAGAAAAGATAGATCAATGCCTTAAAATTCAGCCTCTTCAAGGGGGCAACCTCCTTTACATTACATAAATGAACAATTCTTCGATGATTCAAATGACAAAACCTCCTTTCTATATATAGGAGTCTAAGGAGTCAAAATATAACCCAGCTGACCTAACAATAATAATATAAAGCCACAAAAATAACAATAGTGGGATTATATGGGGCACAGTAATAACAATATGGGGAAAATAGGGGCACAACAATATTAATAAGGGGTACAACTACAATAGTAATGGGGTAATGACTAGTATTATAGGGACCCAACATGCCCCTCTCCTTCAAAAAAGTGTTCTCCTCAACACTTGAGTAGTTCTGGATACTTCTGTATAAAATTCTCATCCTCTCGTGTGAAATCTTCAGTGGATAAGTTCTTCCACTTGATAAGATACTCCGAAATTGATCGATTTCGTAGCTGTTGAGTTCTTGTTTCTGTGACTGATTTCGGTTCCAATATAATTTTTCCTTCCTCGTCAAGTTATGGAAATATTGTTTGAACTCGGAGCCTGTCACCTATAACCTTCTTTAAATATGAAACATGGAAAATTGGGTGTAATCGAGAAGCTGCAGGAAGCTCCAATTTGTATGCCATAGTACCAATCTTTTGCAACACCTTCTATGGACCATAATACTTTGGTGATAATTTATTATCCTTCTTAGCTTGCTTGAGGGACATATTCTTATATGGTTGTAGCCGTAGGAATACCCAATCACCTACATCTGAACTTCTTTCGCTGCGATGCTGATCTGCCTATTGTTTCATTCTATTATGTGCCAACACAAGGTTATCCTTTAAGAGTTGGAGGACTTGTTGTTGATGTTTGATGTGAAGTTCCACTGCCTGAACCTAAGAATTTTCTCTTAAATATGATCTGATGGATGGTAGCTGATACCCATAAAGTGCCATAAATGGGGTCATTTGTTGTCGTATGGAAGGAAGTGTTATACCACCATTCAGCCAGAGGCAACCATTTGACCCATTGTGTCTGTTTATCAGATACAACGCAACGAAGATATCCTTACAAACATTTGTTTACTATCTCAGTTTGCCCATCAGATTGAGGATTATAAGATGAGCTATGAGCTAACTGAGTACCAAGACAAGAAAATAATTTTGTCCAAAAATTTCCAGTGAAAATGGGATCTTTGCCACTTACAATAATATTTGGATTTCCATGTAGCTTTTGAATTGTTTCCATAAATTCCATGGAAACTGTACTGGCTTTAAATGGATGTGATATTGCACAAAATTTTGCATACTTGGTAAGTCTGTCAACTACCACCATGATGACACTCTTTCCCTTAGACTTGGGTAAACCTGTGATAAAATCCATTGAAACCTCCTCCCAACGTTGGATTGGAATGGATAAAGGTTGTAATAGACCTGGTGTCTTAATTGTTTCAACTTTATTTTGTTGGCAAACTAGACATTCTACCATAAACTTTTGAATATCTCATTTAAGGCCATGCCAAAGAAATTCCTTCTTAACCCTGTGGTAAGTTTTTAAAAATCGTGAGTGCCCTCCTAAGGGAGAAGTGTGCAATTCCATAAGAATCTTCTTTTTTAGCTGGGAATTCTTACAGAGGTATAAGCGATCTTTGTACCATAACGAATCATTTTGCCAGCTAAATGTATCAGACGTACTGGAATCTTGTTGTAATTTTCGAATAAGTGCCCACACTTCTTCGTCATTCTTCCATTCCTCCCTTGCTTCGTTTATCGAATCTAGTTGGATAATAGAAATGGCGCACAACAATGCTTCCAGATCCTCATCCTTTCTTGAGAGTGCATCTGCCACCACATTTTGATTCCCTTTTTTGTAGATGATTTCAAAGTCATAACCCAACATCTTTGTGACCCACTTTTGTTGCTCTTCAGAGGATAATCTTTGTTCTAAAAAGTATTTAAGGCTATCATGATCTGTTTTTACCTTGAAGTGTCTTCCCATTAGGTAGGGTCGCCATTTCTTAAGTGCATGTAGTATTGCCAACATTTCCTTCTCATAAATAGCTTTGTGTAAAAACTTTGCCTTGATTCGACGACTTTCAAAAGCAATTTGTCTTTCATCTTGCATTAGAACAACACCAATTCCATTTCCTAAAGCATCACAATAAAGGTTTTTGTGAATTCTGATGTAGCTAAGGCCGGTGCTTGGCACATTGGCACTTTAAGGTGTTTCAAGGCCTTTGTTGCTTCCGGAGTCCATGAAAATGCATCTTTCTTCAATAATGTTGTTAGAGGTGGTGCTATTCTCCCATAATTCTTAACAAACTTGCGATAATATCCTGTTAACCCGAGAAATCCTCGCAGCTGCTTTATAAATGTGGGGATTTTCCATTGCTTAATGGCCTTAATTTTGCTAGGGCCTACCTTAACTCCTTCATGAGATACAATATGACCCAGATATTCCACCTCTTGGACTCCAAAGGAACATTTGGATCTTTTTGCATATAATTTTTTCTCCTCCAATAGTTGTAGCACCCTATCAACATGTTCAACATGATCCTTCCAAGACTTGTTGTAGATTAGTATATCATCAAAAAACACAAATTTTCTAAGGAATGGTTTGAAAATTGAATTCATCAAACCTTGAAATGTTGAAGGTGCATTGGTAAGGCCAAAAGGCATGACCAAAAATTCATAATGACCCTCATGAGTTCTAAATGTTGTTTTCAGAATGTATTCAATCTTCATTCTGATTTGATGATATCCTGAACGAAGATCCAACTTGGTGAAGTAAATTGATCCATGAAATTCATCCAGTAATTCATCAATGACATGAATGGAAACTTATCTTTAATAGTGAGCTTGTTGAGCTCCGTATAATCTAGACACATGTGCCATGATCCATCCTTCTTGTGCACCAATACTACTGGAGTAGAGAAAGAACTTTGACTCGGTTGAATTATACCAGACTCTAGCATTTCTGCAACCATACATTCAATTTTACTCTTTTGGGCATAAGGATATCTGTACGGCCTCATGTTTGGAGAAACGCTTCTTGGAATCAGATGAATAGCATGATCATGATCATGCATAGGTGGGAGACCTTTGGGAGTCTCGAATAACTTGGAATGATTGTCCAAAACTTTTTGGAGATCTAGAGAAATAGATGATTCCGATGTGGAAACATCTAGCTAACATAATTGTGCAATTAAACCTCTTTGTTCCTTTTTTAGAAGCTTTGTCATACCATTAGAGATTATTATCTTTCCTAGTTTCCCTGCAATACCCCTTAATTCAACTTCCTTTCCTTCCACTAAAAATTTGATGAAATGTTCTTGAAAATCAAAAGTTATTGTACCCAAGGATTGTAGCCTTTGGACTCCTAGTACAACATCAACACCTCCCATTGGAATGGAAAGCATTGGGCTAGTCAATACATATTCTCCCATGGATAGCTTGATAATATGGCACTTTCCAGAGCAATTTATGGTTCCTCCACTTGCAACCATCCCTTGACACTATGGTGCTGGATATAGGAGGCAATTCAATTCCTTTGCTATCTTACAATGAATAAAATAATGGGTACTTCCCGAATCAATCAACACTATTACCTTTTTCTTCCTGATATGTCCTTCTATCTTGATAGTTTGAGGAGTGGTAATTCCATCCAATGCATTACAAGATATGATTAGATTCATTTCTTCTTTATCTAGGGTTTTTTCCTGAGTATATCCTCTTCTTTTGACATTTCTTGTTCCTTTTCTTCCTCCTCTTCACAATCTATGTAGAATAATTTCTTCTTAGCACACTTATGACCTTTATTGTATTTGTTATCACAACCGTAACAAAGTCCTTTTCCTCTCTTTTCTTCCAATTGTTGTGGTGTCAACCTTGTAGGTTGTGGAACGCTAGGGGTAACAACACTTCCATCTTTATAGTTGTGAGTGGTAGGATTCCTGGTTGCCATAATTTTGCTTTCCATTTTTCTTGCTAACCAGAATGCCTTCTCCAATGAATCAAGTTCCAAAAGGCGAACCTCATGTTGGATATTATCCTTTAAAGTTCCTATGAACACATCAATCCTATGCTCCTCTAGAATATCTTTTACCCTTATGTTCAATTTTTGGAAGTCCTCAATGTACTCCATCATTGAACCCTTTTGTTTGAGATTTA
>APFE031283266.1:0-10880 GCA_000404065.3 Pinus taeda | reverse complement strand
ATTAAAAAAAAATTGATTATAAACTTATCATTTATCATTCATGAATTTAAATGCATCTTAGGATGAAGTTGATTATAATCTTATTATTTATCATTCAAATGTAATGAATTGAAAATTGAACACTCATATCATCAAAACCATGCAACCTTTTTTATAAATTGCGAAGCATCTTTTTAAAATAAACTTTAATGTGACCTCTTCAAAAACCATGACCATGGAGCCTTTTATAAGTTTGAAAGTGAACTTGATTGTGTCAATGCCAACCATTTAAGAATCAACTGGACGAACGGAACCTCCTTTTCCATTCTAGATTTTTTTGAGAACTCTAATGTGTTGATGGCAAGTCATTTAAATTCAAATGGAATAACGGTACCTTCATTCCATGCTAGCTTTTTCAGAAAGTCGGTGACGGTCCCCAGTAGCCATTCTGAGCTGGAACCTGCCACCTCAGATTTCAAGAATCTTGATGGTCGAGAATTCTCTTAGAACATGACCGTTTTCTAAAGATAAGATCGAGAGGGAAAATATGGTATGGCATTGCTGTATATATTACGATCTAGTGCAATTAACGTTTGTTCTGCCTACTCTGTTTTTCTTTGATCTCCTCCCATGGTGGTAGACTGGTGTGGTGTGTTATGATTGATTATGTGTAGCGCTCCCTTTGTTTTTTTTCTGTGTATGTTTTTGGGTTGGGTACGTGGGTTTGTTGTATGTTTGTGCTGTTGTTATTATTGTTTTTATATGTGTTCTGTGTGAAATTAACCACCTAGGGTGAGCCAGTGCACACGAGGAAACATTTCTGAAACAGAGGTGAGGTATTTCAGTGAAACAAATTAGCTTGTTCCTCTGTTGAATGGAGGGATGAATTAGCTCGTTCCTCTGTTGAATGGATTAATGAGGTAAGAGAGATCTGCGCTTTAGTTTCTTCATATTAATACGCACAGCAATTGGAATCTCCAATTTCTCTGGTTTCTGTTTCAGTAATTCATTTCATTTGTTATTTGTAGGTGTTTATGCACTAACATTTCTTTGCTGGTTTTCTTTTAATTTCTTGATTCCAGAGTCCAGGGTAGAGCATTGGGTGCAAAGCGCCTAGTGAATAGGACTACAAAGCCATATTTGCATGGTACTGTGCAGTGTGGTGTTTATCGATTTGATTTCTTTGTGAACAATTCATCTCATTATTTTCAAAATTGCTAAGGTGATTTGTTGGTTCATTTCTTTCTTTTAAGGACTTCGCTGCTGTGTATAGCGTGGAGAGTTTCCTGTACAAAGGCTCCAGTGAGCACTGTTGCACTGAAGCATGCACTGAAGCAATATTGTTCTAAGGTACCTTCCCAGCTTTTCTAAACTTGATTGTCTTGCAGTTATCCATTTGCCTATTATAGTTTGAAGCAGCAACTCTTTTAAATTTGTGGTTAAGAAAATATTGAGGAACTGGAATAAAGATTTAAGTATAATGATGTGAATTCTTCTTGTAATCGTGTGATTCATTTCTAAAAGATTCATTAGACTCAATTTGTGGTCAAGTAAATATAGAGGAACTGGGATAAAGATTAGGTATAATGATGTAAATTCTTCTTCTAATCAACTAATAATAAGTCATGTTTAAGTTTATTGTGTGATTCATTTCTAAAAGATTTCATTAGACTCCAAAGATATTTGCAAGCTCTCTGTACAGATAGAAAATTAAAAAACAATTGATCTCGATGTCTTGAAATTCAAGAAATCACCTGCGCGAGTCTGATTAATGATGCTTTAGCGTTTAAATTTAATGCAACGATACGGGTATAAGCGTTCCCCAATAAACTAAAATTTAGAGTAGGCCTATTTATCTAAATGTGGGAGCGCGGGAACCCTTGGAAATTGACCCTTACCGTCCGCTCAGTCTCGTCGTTTAGGTTGTTCGCTGCACTTAATTTTTGAATCTGAATTATGATCCGAGTCTCTCGAGGTTATTTCTTTGTAAATTATTGATTCCGATTCACGGCATGATGAGGGCAAAGTATCAGAACCAGAAATTGTTTAGTATATTTTATCGTCCTTCTGGATGCAATTTGAAGAAGCATCTGGATTTTCATTTTCTATTTATTTATGTATTTAAAGAGCATTTAAGTTTCAAATTATTTTACTTGAATCAGAATATTTATGTGAGGGTTTTTGCGTATAAGCAGATATTATGATTTTAGACCTTTGTTTTCAGTCAAAGCGGTGGTTCCATTGATCCTTGGTTTTGCATTTTTTTTTCAAATCTCTGTGCATTTATGCAGCGGAAATACCTGTTTCTCGTAATTGATAACTGCAGATCTCTATATAGAGTTCTATCAATAGATTTGCTTTGAATGCTATTGAACTTCAGGTTTGCCATTAAATTTTCTTGTGGTAAGATTTTCATTGCCATAATAGAAAATAAATTTATATGGAATTTAGTTTTTTTGGTCTCTCCATTCCGTTGAGCCTGTATTTGTTGGACATTTTTTAATTAGCAGTAGAGGTGGCTTAAAATTAAATTTACAATCAGTGATGTCTGGTTCTGGTTCATTTTCCAATTCCCCTTCCCTGGACATTTTTTAAAGTCGAGGCTGCAGTTTCTTGCTCTGTGAGAGGATTTGCCTAAGTGTTCACGAACTTCAACTTTAGGTCCGCCAATTAGACTTAAGACTTGCTAGGTGGTAGGAGTCTGCTATTGTAAAGAAAAATTTATATGGATTATGTGGAGATGAGTTGGTGGTCCATCCCTCGTGTTTCTATCTAGTGGCTTTAAAGGACGTTTGACTTAGTTGAATTAAAGTTTGAATAAAAAAATAAATAATTTCACATTTTTATTGATTTAAATTTATATTTCATTAAAACTTAAATAATAAAGAGTTTAAACATTTAGATGGGTTTAAATTAAATAAAAGTATATGAATTTATGAGCTGGCGTTCTCTTAATTAGAAAGTAGGATTGTACTCTAGTCAGTGTCACTAGCTAACAGAGTTAAAAACATGAAATATATCGGGTTTAGGAAAAAATATGAGAATCAACCCACCTTGCCAAGTCTATCTGCCGTCCATAAAAGTGGAACCTACAGCCACGCTTGTAAGAGCCATGAGGTATAATGGTGGAGATAATTGATGACATGATGAATGGTCTGTGCGCTCGGAGTCGATTTATTTTATCTGATGTGGATGGTGGGGCCCGGTCACCTTTCAAACACGCATTAACACAATTCCAAGTAGATTGTGAATCCACGTGACACATATATCAAAGACATAGAATCATGAATGAATGTGGCCACGTGTTGATCGTAATAGTGAATCCCCCTCCTGCTGAATTTATCATTATTAGAATAATCAAAACCTCAGAGTATATATAATAGAAAGATGTAATAAATCCAAATTTATATTTATTTATATTAATTAATTAGTAATAATTTAGATTCTTCAATTAAAATTAATTTATTTGGTAAATTTATTTCAATTATATCATCTTATATAATAATAAGTATATTAAATATATATCGAAATTAATTTAAATTATTATATATATCATTATTTATTATTTAATTAAAAAATTGAAATTTAATCTTGTAAGGGTATTTTGGTATTTAATTATCTAAAATAATACAAAAATGAATTTTTCTTTTAAAACTTCAATTTATGATTAATTTAATAATAATTTATTTTTATTTAAACTAATTATCTATATGGAGTTTAGTTTTTTTGTGTGCCCATTAAGCTTGTATTTTTTGGATATTTTTAAAATCTAATCGTCAATTACTTAAGATTAAATTTACAACTAGTGATGTCTGGTTCTAGTTCTTTTGCTTCTTTGGAATGCTTGTTCATATATGCACTATAGATTTGCTTGTTCATATATGCATTAGAGATTTTTGTTTCTCCTATTTGAATACCTCAAACCTTTATGTTTTGTTAGAGGATTTCCGTGAATGCTAGTGAATTTCAACTTAAGTTTGCCATTAGACTTGCTAGTTAGTAGGAGTTTGCCATTATAGAAAGAAAATTTTAAGTAGAACCTAGTTTATAGTCTATGCATTAAGTTTCTATCAAACAGACTCTAAATAGTCCAAATATAGACTATGGGCTTAGTTGATTAAATTATTTCACATGTATTAAATATATTAAAGTTTAAATAAATATTTGAATTGGTTTAGATAGATTGTAAGATTAGGTCCATCAAATTATATTTCACATATATTTAATAGATTAAAGATTAAATAAATAAATAAAGATGTGCATATTTAGATTGGTTTAAATTACATAATACTTAATAAAAGTATATGAATTTATGAGTTGGTGGTTAATTTAGAAAGTAGGAGCGTACTCTAGTCGTCACTAAAGAATTACAAACATTAAATATATTGGGTTTAAAAATATATATATGAAAATCAAATTACATACCTTTAGGCCTGGTCCCATTCAGAACATACGTTTACCCAATCCACGTGACAAATATATGCAAGAAATAGAATCATTGCGTTTGATTCTCTTAATAATGAATCCCCGTCATGCTAATAATAAAAAAACCAAGTACAGATAATAGATAGATGTAATGTATATGGAATTGATATAATTTATTATTAATATTTATAATAATTTAATCTCAAAGTTCTGGTTAAGTTATTTGATTATTAAAATTTATTAATGTAAATTTGAAGTATATAGAAAGAAAGAAATAAATAAATTATTTTAATGTTTAGAGGCTAAAGATAGCTTATGAGACAGGTTGATTCATCATTTGCTTGATGTATTCGGCCCTTTTTCTGTGAAGTTTCAAAATAAATGCTCCCTTCTTCTTGACAAACCCCTCGCTAAATAGATTATCCCAAGAGCTAGTTGCCAACATATTTGCATAACTTTTCGTGTTGTCTTTGAAGGCCTCGCATTCGAAAATGAAATGTTTTTTTGTTTCCACTTCACTAGAAGAATAAAAAATGCATATTCTTTCCTCCCACACTTCCTTTGGCCTTTTCCAGTCCCCTATTTCACAACGGAGTTGATGAGAATTAGTCCTTAACTGAGCAATAAGAATTTTGGCTCTCCAAGAGATATTGGCCTCTATGTATGCTTTTGGTTGATGACTATGAGAGGGATTAAACACTTCAATATAGTAATTTTTATTTCTTCCTATCTCCTTATCCCAAGTACGCTTGTGGAACTTTTCCATAACAAAAGTTTTTATTTCTTTGTTATTTATGGGACGCACGTTCAAGCAAATACCCCATTTACTAAACCATTTGTTATTTTGCTGCATCCAAGTTTTTTTGCTCTTGCACAATCTATCAATACAGACAACCTTAGGCCATCTACCTTCTTCCATTTGCTCAATTTTTTTTAAATACCTTATGACTCGCACCATAGCAATTGCTTCAATAGGAGAAGTCCCCATTTCACTTAACAAGATATCATAAGGAACTGCACTTTTAATCTTAAATTTGTTTGTAATCAAACGCTTCTGAATTTTCTCAATTTGTCTCCACTGCATGTCGGATGTATTGCTGGCCCATAGTTCACAACCATAGAGAATCACCGGAATCACTAGAATCCCAAAAAGAGTTTGAGTGGTTTTCTAGTCCCATAACTCTGCCTCTCTACATAAAATGCTTTCCAAGCCCCCAAAGTTCTTTCCTTTCTACAACCATTCCAACTTAGATTTTTGTTGAAGTCAATTCTGAGGTATTTGTAATCCACAACTTCTTCTAGAATGTTGTCTTCAAAGTAGAACTTATGTTGGTTATGTTTTCTTTTCTTACAGAAGACCACTACTTTCATTTTGCACACTTCTACAAAAATGCTCAAGGGATAGTAAGTGCTTTTGCAAACCAAGAGCCGATTTAGCAATTAGAATAAGGTCATCTGCATACAAAAGAAGCCTTATAACAAACTTGCCCAAATAGATACCATCACTCCCTTGCGAATTTAACCACTCCTCAAGCTTGTCGATATACAAACCAAAAAGGGTAGGAGACAGTGGGCAACCTTGCTTGACCCCGATATCGCTTCTAAAACTTTCAGAAATCCCTGTTGAAGTTCTAATTTTGACTTTCACCTCTTCATACAGCCTATGCACAACTGCTCTCAAATGTTTAGGAACCCAAAGTTCCTCCATTTTGTGCCAAAGCTTATCCTAGGAACCGAGTCAAACACATTTTTGAAATCAACAAAGCAGTAAAATACTTCTTCCTTTTTCTCCCAAACTTTTTTAATGATGTGCCTTAAAGTTATACAATGATCAACTATGGAATCTTTAGGTCTAAAATCTTCTTGCCCTTTAGCACGTTTATCTCTTTCTTCTCCTCACTTGCTAATTTTGTTTTCTAGCATGCTTCCAAATAGCTTTGCAAACAAAGGGTTTATCATGATGGTCCTATAATTGGAGGGATTATTGACGTCAATGCTCTTGAAAAGAGGTATTTCCAGACTAGTTGTCCAATCTGTGGAAAGCCCTTGTTGTATGATGTTGTTGAAGATTTTTGTAATGTGAGGTGCAAGAATCTTTGAGCCCCACTTTAGATATTCTGCTTGGAGTTCAGCTAAGTCTTTTATTTTTCCAACACCCAACTTCTTGATACCCATCTCTACCTCTTGTACCGTGAAGAGTTCAGTATCAATGTTGACCAAGGGGGGAGGGTCAACCTTGGGAACCTCCTCATAGAGTTATCTTGCATAGTCAAACCATTTAGAAGTTGTAATATTATTTCCAATTTGTATCTTTTTCAGTTGGAGCTCCTTCCAAAATAATTTGGGATTATTTTTTCCAAGGAAGATTAGTTCTTCCCTCCTTGAAACCATGAAATCGGTCTTTTACTTGCTTAATAACTGTGTGTAAGTTTTGAGCTTTATGTTGTCCTTGTTTGACTCTTTCTTAAGTTTTGCTTTTTTGCACTTTGCAAGTGCACATTGAATTAAATGTATTAATTCATGACTATGAAGGCTGTGAATTGTAATTTTTCCCTTTTCGAAGAGCCTCTCTAGTATCATTTTGAAAGTATTACAATTTTCTGGGGTCAAAAGAATTATGCCCTTTGGGAGATTTTGCTAGACATGCTGAATTTTTTACTCTAATTGTTTCTTTCAAATCCAAGAGAAACATAAATAAATTGGCTTGTGATTTCATTTCAAGTCTCATAGCTGATCTCCAATCAAAACTTCATCCATTTTCTCACACAAACCCTGCGAGCAAATTACATAATCTACCACACTTGCTCCATTGTAAGTATTGCAAGTGAAATTACCGGACTTTGCCCGTCTAGTCAAGCCATTACAAATGACTACATCAAAGGCCCCACATAGAGTAAGAAATTGTTCACCGTAGAGATTGCATCCCTTGTCCTCTGAAATTCTTTCCCACTGATGATTACTTTCCTCTGTAAGCCATATAGGGTCACAATCATCTTTACAACAAAGAATGCTAGCTTGTTCACTTGCAGTCCTAGCATTGAAATCACCCACTATAAGGACTTCATCTAGCTGCGAATATGTTGCAATATCTGCTTTTATGGCTGCAAATGGATCTTTGTGGTCAAGCCCTCTACCTTTGTAGATTTTTGAAACCTGCAGTGCAAAATAGCATGCTGCAATTCTGATGTGGTTTCCATTTTTTGATATTTTAAACCAAATGAAATTTCTTACTTGAGTCTTCTTTTTCTAACTGAATGAGACGATCTTCTTTCTCCCTTACTAAAACCATGATACCCCATGCCCTTTTCCATTCCCTGCTGCCTTGTTCCATACTGCCATCTTCCAGTATCCTTCAAATAGAGGTGTATTGCACCCTTCATGCTCATGTGTTTCTATGAGGCAAATTATGTCTCTATCTTCCGCAATAGGCCCTAACCCAAGTCCTCGTCTCCATGGGTAACCTCTACAGTTCCAACAA
Organism: Pinus taeda; assembly: GCA_000404065.3. Classification (NCBI taxonomy): domain Eukaryota; kingdom Viridiplantae; phylum Streptophyta; class Pinopsida; order Pinales; family Pinaceae; genus Pinus; species Pinus taeda. The sequence continues at coordinate 2,998 of APFE031283266.1, read as the reverse complement.
ACTAATCTTAAGGAAACCTGGGTATGACTTGATTGATATTTATTTTGACATGCAAGACTCACATTTGAGTCTTTGTCCTTGCTTTCCCATACTGACCTTGCTTTCTGATTTCCTGTTGAAGAGTTTGTTGCCCCTTCTTTATTACCATCTTGCTGCTCTGTTTTGGAAGGAGGTCCAAATCGCACTGTCACAGCTTTGCCTTTGTAAATCCATGCTCTCTTTCCTTCATCTCTTGTTGCCCTAACCTTTAAAATTTCATCCCTTCTTTCCTCCTGTTGTTTTACAGTTAAATCTTCTTCTAGAAAAAAACGAGAACCCCTCAAGAGATGTTTCTTGCTTAGAATGATATATTTATCACGCAAGCTAGGCATAATGACTTTTATGGGCCTGACTCTCTCCCTGTTAAACTTACCCACCCTCCATGCTTGGCATATTTGTCCTTGCCAGAACAACTTGTCCTTCAAGAAGTCTCTTGCAAGGTCAAGAGTACATTCATTTTTCCCATAGTCTTTCACCCCTTTAATAATTGTGTTTGCTGCCCTATTTTGTCTTTCCTTGCCTTCACTATCTTGCATGTTGTCAACCTAAATATTTGTTTCTCCTTCCTTATTAGCATAATTGCTCATAACTTAAGCCCAAGTTTTGGAAACTTTGGTGGAATCTCCTTTCGTTTCTTCTCTTGCATTCTCTTCATGGTTGTTTATTTGGGCAATCATTTTCCTTTTATCTTGGGATGATTTCACATTCACCACCTCTATACTTTCCACTACATATTTCTTTATGTTTTGCACATCCGCCTTCATGCATTGCCATTCTGTCTTCCCTGTCAAGAGAGCTTCCTGTAGCAATGCCACTTGTTCTTTTAAAACTTTATTGCTTTCTGCTAAGGCCTTGCTCTTAGCTGTCATTATATGAATTTTATGATCTCTTTCCTGCCCTTTAGCTTCTAAAACCTCCAACCTTTGTTTTGCATTTAACAATTCTTTCACTTAAAAATCAGATGACCAGGTGAGAGGTGTGGATGTGGGACTATATAAGGCGAAATCATCAATGACTTTTCCTCTGGACTTCTTGTTGCCACGTGCTTGTAAAAGAGACTTGTTTGAGTGCTTTTTATGAAGGGCTCGAGTACTTCTTTTTAGACCGTTTCTTCCTTGTTTGCTCCCATTTTAGACGGGCTATTCTTCGTTTTAAAATGCCCTGATATTGTTTGGCATTGACCCAAACCCACTTCCCAGCTTTGTCAGATGAGGCAACTTTCACTTGTCCTAAATCATTTGTTTCCACCTGTTCTGAAATTCTTGTTCCTTTGTCATGTGATTTTTAAAAAATAGAAGAAAGAAGAAAGCAATTATTTTAACGTCTACGAGGCTAAAGATAGTTTATGGGACAGATTGCTTCATCATCTGCTTGATGTATTCAATCCTTTTTCTGTGAAGCTTCAAAATAAATGCTTCCAGCTTAACTATTAAATTTATTCAATTATGTTTAATTTGTTATTATAATAAATATGAATATTTTATTTAATTTAATTAAAATATAGATATATTTTTAACATAGATTGAAAAATTCCATAAAGTTTAATTTGTATTTATGGAATTAAATAAAAAATTATTAAACATTGTTTTTTTACCATTAATCAAATTTTATTTATTTATTATTTATATTGGATCTTTTTTATCCAAGTCTTAGTACGAAGCATATATTTTTAATCTTTGGGTTTAGTCAAGTTGTATGTGAGTTAACCACAATGTTATTTTTTAGTAAACCAATTATAGTTTTTTCCTAAGAAAGTGTACATACTCTACCTTCGTCTGAATTTGAACTTATGACTTCTCAAGAAGAAGCACATGTTCTTAACCCTTAAGCCCACTCATGTTGTATATTCCTTAATTGAATACATATCATAGATAAATGTTACATACATAGAATTTATATAATTTAATATTATTATTAATAGTAATTTAGTTTTTAAAATTATGGTTAAGTTTTTTAAATTGCCTTATTATTAAAATTTATGGAACTGTGTCCAAGGGGTCTTGGATAGATGGTGATCAGGTGCTTTGTTAAGGAACTTCTTGATGTGAAGTCATCATTTCAATTCCTGCCCTGATTGGGTTGATATATTGGACATGATGAAGATGTCGTCTTGCCAGTCTTATAAAAAAAATTTGTTTTATTGTTTTTATAAATTTGAAGTATATATATTCTATTATTTTATACATGTGAATCTGGGACCACTTTAAAAAAACATATATTTTTTAACTATTAATTTATTCCAAATTTATTATTTAATATAATAAATAAACTAATAGAATTTTTAAAATTAATCTATTATAATTAATATAAATATTTTATTTGATTAGTTAAATATGTTTTATTTTATTTTTTAATTAAGATTGAAGATTTATAGTAAGGTTACTTTTGCATTATTAAATTAAATAATAAAATGTATTAAATAAAGGAAACTTTTAAATTTCAATTTATGTTAATCAAATCATTTTCTATTTAATCAAGAAGCACATCTTCTTAACCTTTAGGTCTAGTCAAGTTGTATGTGAGTTGACCATAATGTAATTTTTGAGTAAACCATTTATTTAGTTTTTTCCCAGGAGGTGTATAAACTCTACCCCCTCACATGTTCTTAACCTTTAAGCCCAGTCAAGTTGTATGTGAGTTGGATACAATGTTATTTTTGAATAAACAAATTATGTAGTTTTCTCCCAAGAGATGCACATATTGTACCCTATGCACATGTTCTTAACCTTCCCTTTAGGCCTAGTGAAGTTGTATGTCAATTGGCCACAATGTTATCTTTGAGTAAACCAATTATGTAGTTTTCTCCCAAGAGGTGTACATACTCTACCCCCCTCTAGATTTGACCCTATGACCTGTTAGTGTCAGTCTTTCCAGCCTTCCTCCAGTGATCAAATATGCTCTTACAAAGTGGTTTCAGAGTGTTAAGGTCAAATTTTGTCATTTCAAAAAGTTTTCAAGC
>APFE031283259.1:0-23351 GCA_000404065.3 Pinus taeda | reverse complement strand
CAGATCCAAAGGAAGCAAGAGGAAGCCAAGAGGGCTTTGGCCATATTTTGTCCCAGGTGCACTAGAAAGCATCCTAGGCACGAATGTCCATTGTACTCCATAGAAGTGTGTTTTGACTGTGAAGAATACCATCCTACAGATCAATGCCCTTCCTTGCCTGGAATCAAAGCTGCATATCAAAGGGCCAAAGAAGTCACTGAACCACACTATTTCATGAACCAAATGAGGTCACATGGACCCATACCTTACCAACAAGAACTGCAAGGGACATCCGAGAACTATTACAACCCCTATCAAGCCACTTTCATACCTTCTTGGGGTCCCCCTACTCATCCTTCCTGGTTCACACCTCCTCCTTGTTCCTTCACAGATCCATCTTATGCTCCTCCAGTTGCTCATTCCTTTCACTCTTATGCTCAGCCACAGCCTCAGTGGAATACACCTCATCAAGGGTGGGGGCCCCAATACAACACTCCTCTCGCTCATTTTCCTCCACCACCTACTCATCCACAACCATCGTCTCCTGCTCCACCAAGGCAACCCTAAATGCCTGCCCAACCACAACCCCATCCACATCCATCTCCAATATACACCTCCACTCAACTACCCGTACCACCATTCCCAAAACCATACAATGAAGTAGCTCAATCCAATTGCAAAGCTGAGGCACAACATGTACAAATGACCCCTCTTTAGCTCAATGATCTTCACCATAGCTAAAGAAGAGCATTGCAAAAAAGAGATTATCTTGAAAGCATTGAAGGACCACATCCAGTAAAATAAGATTCAAAAGAAGAGATCAAAGGACCATGGGCTGCACTTGATGAAGAGAAGACATCAGAATCAGAGATCGAGAGAGCTCCTTCATGGTTACCATCAAATCCTCCATGTACTCAAGAGAAAACTCAACAAAAAGAGGAAGATGTGAAGGTCATGATAGAAGAAGATATGGAGAATGATCTAGATCAGCAAAAGGACCAAGGATATCTGAGCTACATTGAGATGTGGCTTCAGACAGTCACTAAGTTGCAGCGATACTCTCTTCCTCAGCTATGTTTGATCCCTTCAAAGTCAGATCATTTGGTCTCTGAAGTCCAGATAGCTGCCAAAGCATGCATTTCAAGCCTCCACATCATTTTGTCTCTAATATCGATGTGCAGATGGCTCCATTGGAAGTATTCTTATACTTGAGAACGATTTTGTTTTCAAGTAGGGTAGGGTAGAAAAAAATAAAAAAAATGAAAAAATGGAAATAAAGGAAAAATGTAAGGTGAAAACCTCCTCAGAGGCGCCTTAGATTGGCTCATTGATTGAAAACCTCCATGAGGCGGTCAATGGGTTGAAAAGAAAGAGAAAATAATAAGAATAAGATCCTTCGGTGAAAACCTCCCTTGGAGGCACCTAGGGCAGGCAATTAGGGTGAAAACCTCCATGAGGCACCTTAGTTGTTTTCAAAAAAAAAGAGAAAATAGAAGAAAAAGAGAAAAAAATAAATCTAATTTCCATTGAATAATTGCAGGTTGCAAGAAGGACATTACAGGTCAGGGGGATCATTGAAAAAAAAGACAGAGGAAGTTCTGGGCCCTCTACAGGAAGCTACAGGCATTTCTACAGGAAGTTCTATATTTCTACAGGAAACATCCTGTAGAACCTTCAGGCGAGTCAGATTCGATTTTGGAAGGGAATCTAAAGCTTGGAATCTATTGGTTAGGCCTGCAAGAATCCATATTTCCATTCCTCACCCTTTTCCATCATTTTTTCCACCTCATTGTGCTTCTTTTATGAAAATTGTGTTTTCTACAGGAAGTTTTGTGTCTTCTACAGAAAGCCTACAAACAAGCCAAAATCGATCTCCGAAGAGGACCATAAGGCTAGAAATCTATCCATGAGGCCTGCAAATATCCATGTTTCCATCCCTCACCCTTCTCCATCATTATTTCCATCTCATTGTACTTCTTTCCTCAAAACTGTGTTTTCTACAAGAAGTTCTTGTAGAAATTACAAGAAGCTAAAAATGGATTGCAAAAAGGTAGTTTGGCAAACATGATCGCTTCGTCAAGGGTTCAGAAGTCCTCCTGTAATTTTCAGACTCTTCCTCCATCATCTCCATGCTTGCATCACAGCCCAAGCTTAGTTTTTCTTTCCATGAAAAAAATTGTAGAATGCCTTGAAACAAAAATACTTAGTGCTGAAATTTGTTTTCTTCATAACTTGCAAACCGTGCATCCATTTACAAAACCGCTTTATAGGGAGTTGTATAGGGATGATGGCAACATACCCAAGCAATTTTAGCTAATTCTGGTGCACGGTTTCCAAGAAATCACCCTCCATCACCTTCAACCATTTTTGCATTTTCTCCATATCCGTGCATCCGTTTAAAAACCTGTTTCATGGGGAGATGCATATCGGTGATAGTAACCTACCCAAGCAGTTTCAACCGATTCCGATGAACGGTTTCTGAGAAATTGATCTCTGTAATCTTCAGCCATTTCCCGGTTTTCACAAAATCTGTGCATCCATTGATTGCAATTTTGCTATAGGAGGTGCATAATGATGATAGGAACATGGTCAGCAAGTTTCAGATCGATTCGGTCTGTCGTTCGGGAGCAATGGCGAAAACACATTTATGTCTTGTGAAAATTCAGCAGCAGCACCTTGAGGGTGCAGATCTGAACGTGGAAGCCAGCTCCTGCAATGTGGATCCGACCAGAGGGTACCTGCACAAGAAAAACAACCACTAATCAGCCACCAATCTATCACGAAACCACAGAAACCAGCAAATGCAGCAGCAAAAAGCACCTCACAGCAGCCACATTCGACTTCAAGGTACGTGACTAAACCTCGATCCTCTAATTGCATGAATGTAATTTGGAAATTGCATGAGCAATGAGATGGTGGTGATTAAAAAAAACTCATCCAGTTCTCTAGCGCTCAACTAGAAATCATGCAGCATTCATGTACAGGTAACTCACATGAAATAAAAAAAAACAGGTAGTGGTGACTATTTAAGCTTCAACGTGATTGATGGACGTGATTACAGGCAGAGAACAAATAGTTAAACACTACAATGAGGACCAACAGTCTACATGAGGCCAACGTGCAGTGGCCAGCTCGCCCTCCGTCAATGGAAATCTCCATAAAACAGCCGATTGAACTCTCACCTCTGTTGTTTACAGTTTATCATCATGCTTGCAGCTGCAACAAGCTCCATACCATCTTCATAGTAGCAAACCAAGCTTTCTCGGCCATTTTTTTAAACCCTCATGCAGGGGCGTTCTACAGGAAAGTACAACAAAGCCTTCTAGAGTAGAAAAGCCCGAGTTTTGCTTCATCAAATTTGGAGCTTGAAGAGAAGGAGGCTCAAAAACACCATTCCCATGCATGATATTTCGAAAGATGGTGAACTAGCTTGTTTGAAGTGGGGAAAATTAAAACCAGTCTACCTGTGGGTCAAGAATGGTGGTTTTCTTATATGATACACATAATTTCTTTTAAATGGTTCTACGTTGTACTCACCTCCATGATTCCTGTTAACAAACTCTCCCCACTATTATGACAAACCGCTGTAAGGCTCACTTATGCACGTGTCAATTTTTTGTATGACTATTATATGATTGGTATAAAAATCTGCTTTGCACTCTATCTGTGAGAGCTTCATTCCCTTTTACAAGTCGAAGTCTTGGGCAGCAGTAGTATTTTAACCAGAGAATTGGTGAAAGGGGGAGATACAAACAGCAGAGAAACCCTCACCTAAGAACCAAGGGGGAAAACCACATCCGAATTTCTAGTCTAACCAGAGCTTAAGCTAAAAACAGGGTATCTTCACCATGCTTGGAGGGTTTATCAGAAAGGAACCCTCGGATTCCAAGAAATTGAGAGAAACTCCTGAGGTGGTAGACCTGTTTACCTGTGCAAAGTGGATGACCTTCTGCGATAAAATCCAAGGTCACGATGATGAAATAACAGAGGAGTTCCTAAGGTCCCTGCAACCCAAATTAAAAACATTGGTAACTGTAAATTTCAGGGGATTGACCTTGAAACTCACCCCACAACTCCTTAGCCAGGTCACTGAATTTCCATTGGGGATGCCCTGGGATAAAGAGGACAGGAAATTGGGCCAAAAAGCTAAAAAGGAATTCTTCCTACCAGAAGAACAGTTTTCAGAGGATAAAAATGGGGTCCAGAGAGCTAGCTTACAGCCATTTTGGAGTGAGGTCAGCCTTGAAATTATGAAATATATTACCTGTGAGGGGAGATTTAGTATTGTGTATGGGTATCACTTCCACTTGTTAACTGAACTCAGGCATAAGATGGATTTTCCCTTAGAACAAAAATTGAGCATCCCATACTTCCTCCTGCAGTCATTGATTGAGTGTGGCACACAACTGAAGGAGGGGACACCAGACCAACTAGCTCATCACGGGCTTATCAAGCTCCTCGTAGAAGATGCCCTCCATACTTATAATGTCCTTATCTCCTAGGAGATTTTCCGTAATATGACCAAGAATGATGATATCTGGACCCTGGCAGAAGAACTCACTTCATCCAGCAGTGAGGAGAAGGAACATATTGAGGCAGAGAAGAAACCTAAAGGTAAGGAAGCTAAGGGTAAGAAAACCCTAGACAGGCCATCACAGGAAAAGCCACAAGAACAACAAAAGGAAAAGTAAGAAAAAGGACAAGCTGTTGAGGCCAAAGCTGGGAGTAAAATAAAAACACCAATGCCAAGGGAGAAACGGTCGCAAACCCGGGCAGAGAAGACTGAAAGGATGCAAACAACACCCAAGGCAACCATAGCACAAGTCAAGGAGAAGGCACCCCCAGCCAAGCAAGCCAAATTAGGGGAAATTGGTTCTACATGAAGCCAGCAGACTTTTTCTACAGGAAGCCAAAAAACTGCTTCTACAGGAAGCTAGAAAACAACCACTACAAGACTTTCTCGAGGAAGTCTAGGGAAAGGGCAGCAGAAGGAGAAATTGGCTGAGATTTTAGCTAGGGAGGTAGCAGCTGTGCTAGCCACCCTAAGCACATCCCCCAAGTAGAAGGAGAAGTGAAAGAGGGAGCTTCCACTATATTTTAAGGCAAGAAGGAGCATGTAGATAAGAACTGGCAGACCCCAACCACAGTCAAAAGATCCAATCACAATTGTAGACACCTCAGCTACACAAAAGGAGAGGTCCCCCTCAAAGGCATCCATCACCTATGAACGGGGAAGGCCATAGACATCCACCTAGAGATAAAGAATGAAAATGTTGAACACAAAGATAGTTCTACAGGAAGCTGAGACAGTTCTACAGGAAACTCGGGCTAAGCTAAGAGAGACCAAGAAATTGGAGGAAAAGGTGGCCAAACAATCACAGGAAGAAGTAAAGACAAGGAAACATCTAATGAACAACAGAGAGAGGACAAAGCTGTTGGCTAAGGCTAAGGCTTTAACAAAAACTGCTACAAGAAAAGGAGCACAGGCAATGGAAAGAAGTAGAGAGAAAAACATGGTTTCATGATCGAGAAGAGGACATCACTTTAGGAGCTTGGCATGACAGGGAGGCCACCAAGGCCATCAAAGAGGAGGAGATATATTAGTTGCTCAGAGGATGAGCAACACTTTCAGTAGGGGGTGATGATGAGCCCCAAAAATGGATAATTATATGGGCTCATTCAACCTCTAATTCGACTTAATCCACCATTATCATTAGTTTATTGCATGTTTTTTATTATATTTATGCTAATAGAGTGAATTGGGTTAGTCATTATGCCAACAAGTCTAATGTGTGCTTGGTGTAGTCTTTTTGGTCAATTTGGAGACAAAATCAAAGGTTTAAATGAGCACTTGGCAGCCAAATTCGCGAAGAGGATTTTTAGGAAGGTGTCCCCTTCATTTATGGGCCCTTACCTTGAATTCTCTACCATCAGCTCGGAGTTCAAGGGCCACCAAATCAATTACCACAGGGGCAACCGAGCAAGTCAAGTAGGACTGCTGTTAACTGCAAGTTTTGGGCAACCGAGTCCCTAAAGTTTAGGAGGGCTGTTGGGGTCCTCAATTTGTATAAATAAGAAGGCTTAGGGCCTCATTTTGGTTAGCCAATAGTTAGTCACTTTGTAGGCAAAAGTTAGCTAGTTTGTAGTTCGATTTTAGTCAGTAGATTAGCTTTGCATTTTAGCACATTTTCAAGTTTTCCTTGTGGACAGTTTTTGATGTAATTCTTCTTTTCTTGCTCAATAAAGATGAATCCAGATTTTCACCAGCTCTAATCTCTCTTAGGAGGCTGTAGCTCTTGGGGTTGGGCCCATCTCAAGTGCCCAATACCTCCTTTGTTCACTTTTATGTGTCTTTGCTGCATTCTTATAATAAAATCTACTATTTAGATTTAAATCTTTCTTTGTTATTTAGATTGTTTTTGATGATTAAAAAGGATTTTTATGTTTAGATTGAGTTGGTAGGATAAAAAAAACGAAAAAAGCTCTAGAAAAGGGTCAACAACACTTTCGGTTTCACCTCTTCCTTATTGGATCAGGGGCTGGAATTGAAGTAATCGTGCTGTCCCAAAAAAAAACACTAGTTTGCTTTACCATGAAATCCTTAGTGTACTGTTTCCATTTGCAGAAGTTGGTTATGTGTTCAGATCTCTGAAATGTCTCATTGTATAGTTGATATATATGGTTCTCCTTCAAATAGAGCTGCTGTTCGTTCACTTTATTGTTAGCTAGATTAGATTAGCTAGGACTTTGGTTACTTGCAAGACTTTGTTGATTCAGTTGAATGTACACAGTGCAGAGCATCTATACCACTCTTTCATCCACCTAAGATTCATTAGATCCATCTATTCCATCTCCTAGCTAGGTTCCCCGTCTCACATCTGTCCTCTTGCCCACGTAACCCTACCTTTTTGTGCAATCATTATTTCAGCCTTCTTTGAACCAATTAAGCCTTCTACACCTTCTCACCACTCCATCCACCAGTCCCTAGGCCACTTCATACCCCTATCCTACCTCCATATCCATTTATGCATCTTCCCTCACTCACCCATCCTCTAAAATCCAATTTTTAAACATCCTGTAGAAATTTCTGAACATCCTGTAGAAATTCCTGAACATCCTGTAGAACCCCTGCAGACTTCCTGTAGAAGCTCACGAATGAGGTTTCTTGATAGCCAAACTCTGTGAAACTCTTCGGAAGGGTGTTAAGGACCCCTTAAGCCCTCTCTAAACCTTCCCAACCTCTTCCAAGCATTTCCTCTCACCGATCCACCTCTGCACAGTCAAAAACAGTGAAAGCAGTTGCATGATAATTCTTTCAACTTATTCAAAAATTCAAAAAGATGGTCTTTCAGATTCTGCCGTAGACATAGCTTAGATACATGCATTTCATATTCTTATAAGTCAATGGCATCTCATTTAGTAGCTTTCATCTTCCTTCTTGCATCAGTAGGACTAGCTGGTAGAATTAGGGTTTGCTAGGGTTTGCGTTTTTTTTTGGCTTTCAGTTTCTTTCCACAAGTAGATTAGCTTCCTTTGAGTTAGCTTTCATCCATCAATTAAAAATATTCTTCTAAGAGCTCATAGAAGTTGGCTTGAGCTCCTAGCGGACTTGTGCCAGCTAACCAAGTGACAGTTGCGACAAGAGCTAGTACTTGTGCATACAACACCATCGCTTCCAAGTTTGTTACGAACTACCAGGTTGATAAAATTAAAGAAGGGAGTCCGAGGAGTTGTAGCATTATTGTTGCAATACTGGGGCCCACCAGTAGCTTAACCCACTACCTTGCCAAGCGCCTTATCCCAATCAAACCTTCAAACCATTTCCAACCTTCCATGCAAACCTGAGGCAATAAGATAAAAGGAGTTAAGAACAACTTTCAAAATGGATGAAATATTAATTAATGGCTTATCCCTAAGCCGTATCTAATCTTCTATGGAGAAAGGATGATTGTAATTCTAATAAACCACCAAAGTCCACGTGTTGTGGGTGGACAAAAGTCTCCTTCCAAATTTTGTTGTTAGGGATTTTGAGAACATAAAATACTTTTAAGACCCCAATCACCAAAAATTTTAGGTACAATAATACATTCCCATCTAACCCAAGGGAGAACAAAATTTTCTAGAGTTCCATCCCATAAAAAATTGAAACAGATTCTTCTACGTTTTTCTAAGGCTCCCCGTGGGATCCATGTTGCTGACATCCAAAACACAGGAATGGATTCCAACACTGATTTGACTAGAAATAACCTCCATTCTCTTTAAAACCACCTTAAGCTCCATTCTTTTAATATTTTCTCTAGCTTTGCCATCAACTAAAACTAATCGGCCCCAAGGGTTAACTCAACTGTTTGAGTTCCTATCTTTAAAGCACCTTGATAATGGGATGTCATGGGGTCAATTATTGGTAATACTCTTAGGTTAGGATTTGCTAATGATTCAATGGAAAGTGATCCCTTCGAGTGGATTTTCCCATATAGTTTCTATGGTTGTAGAGGCCACCAATCTCCAATGTTCGTGAACCACACATAAAAAAGAAGAAGACCAATCTTCGTTCTTGTAGTTATTAGGTCTCAAATGAAAACCCAAGTATTTTAAACTTGCTTCCAAATATAACAATTGAAAAGGGAACACATTCCTGAGATTCTACATTTCACGACCTTCCAAGTTTTGAGCAGAGACAGAATATTTCTAGTCATTTACAACCATACTTGTGGCTTTCCAAACAAGTCAATAATCTAAGATAATTTTGCAACATCTCGAATACAACCATTATAGATAATTAGAATATAGAAAACAAACAACAAACAAGTGATTAAAAGAGTGTTAGCAATAACTAAACCCTGTAAATCACCTATATGTTTAACATCTTCCAATAAATGACTAAGACCTTCAACTACCAATAGGAACAATAAAGGAGACATGGGGTATCCTTATCTCCTCTATGAAGATGGAAACATGGGGAGGCTAACCTATTTATCAAAACTGTAAAATATATCGAAAAAATGCAACTCATGATCCAATTAGTAAAATCAATAGCAAAACCCAAGTGAGTCAAAAGGAGTCTAATATACATCTAGCTCAAATGATCATAGGATTTCAAAAGATCAATTTTAATTACACCTCCTTTTAATCTAAGAGTTTTGACACTATGAAGACCTTCTTGGGCCACCCATATGGCTTCATGAATCTATCTCCCTTCAAGAAAAACAATTGTTATTTTGATATATATTTTGATAAAACAGGCTTTAATCTTCTAGCAATTTCCTTGGATATGACCTTATAGATACAATTCTAGAGAGAAATGGGACAAAAGTCATAAAAAGAGGTAGGATTGTCCACTTTGGGAATAAGGGCTATGAAAGTAGAGTTGAAGGCTACCAATAATCTACCTTCCCTTCTTGATGCATTTACAACTCCCAACATATCCTTACTAATAACGAAAAGAACCCCTCATAAAACTCCATTCCAATCTGCTGGGACCCAAGCTTTTGTATTTCTGAAGGATGGTTAAAAAAACCTTCAATTCCTCTTCAAAATATCCTCCACCAAAGCTTTATTGTCTTCTTCACCCACAAACTTGGGGAATAATTGGGTGACCCTGATGACTTCAGGGATACTAGCCCTTACAGGCTCCTTAAATAAATTTTGAAAATGATCTCAACCTGAAAAAGTGAGGCCTTCAAAATTTGATACCCTTATACCTTCCCCATATTGAAGATTCCAAATTAAATTGAAAAACTCCCTTCCCTTAGCATAAGTTTGGAAGAATTTTGTATTCTTATGTCCTCCTTTAATCTATATGGCTCCACTTTTCATTCTTCAAGAAGCTTCTTGTGCCTCAAGAATGGCCTTCTTGCATTAGAGAAATTATGAGGTAAAAAATGGAGCTCAAAGCAAAAATGTACAACCAAAATCAACTTATAAGAAAAATAGGATTCTAGATGATGATGTCAACCATGGAGGATGATTCACCATTTTGGCAGTAAAAAATTAAAAAGATAAAAAAAATCTACTCTTTCAACTCTTATTTTCAACTTATATCCCTACGATTTTACTCAAATTTTAAGCGGGAGCAACCTTTGGATGCATAATTTAATTCCTCATTCAAGGAGTGCCCATGTTGCATACTTTCTATGGACTCCACTACACAAAAGATGAGAAATACATGAATAGTGTGATTGCAATCACGTTTATCATGTATTTCTCATTTTTCGTGTAGCAATATCCGTCAAAGTATGCAACATTGGTACTCATTGGATGAGAAATTAAATTATGCATCCATTGAGTTCTCCTGCTCTAAATTTGAGTAAAAATGTAGGGAGATAAGTTGGAAATACGAGTTGAAAAAGTAATTTTTCTTTTTTGCCTCTAAAATTTGATGACATAATCTAATCTTATTTTATTATTTCCACTATTAATTTATAATATGCCTTAGGAGGCCCATTTTAGACCTCAAATTTTTTCTAATGCGATATTCCAATTGAACCAAGGTTTTTCTAGAATCCACATTCAGAAAACCCCCTTCCCTAGCATGAGAGGTATCAATAATCTCCCTTTCTATGTCAAGAAGTTCCTCCTTCTTTCTTACATTTGTTCTTAGCCTAATCCATATCCATACACTTGACCCTCTTTAGGTTCTCTTTAGAATATTGAGTAGCTGAAGATCCATTAATTGGATCATAAGGTATCCAACCTTCATTGAATAATTTTACAAACTCCATCTTTTATCCAAGTAAAATTTAATTTAAATGGATTACCTGGTTTGGGGGTATGATATTTAAGTTCTAATAGAATAGGCGGGTGATTTTACTCTCCCCTCAAGCCTACCCATTATTGGAGGTTAATGATGTACTGACACTTCTGCAACCAAAAATATGTCAATCCCTTTTTAAATTTGAGCCTCCCTAATACGATGGTTTCTCTAAGAGGGTTTAAGCTTTACAAGCTCTGCATCTAAGATTGTTTTTGCCACAAATTTACTAATAAAGAAATTAGAATAGATATCTACTCTAGCCTTGGGCCCCCATGACTCAACAACACCCAGAAGAAGTTCAATCACCCCACAATAATCAAATTCAACTTCCAATGCCTTCAACTCAAAATTTTTTTTCCAGAAATCCACTCTGCCTTTACAAGTCCCATAGAGATTTATTCATGTAAAAGGAGCCCCAAGCTCCGAAGAGAAATATTTGCTTCCAATCCTATAACTAATACTCCATAAATGGTGTACAATAACTTTTCAAATTTCCCAACTAATAGAAAGGCCCCAAAAATGGCCATGGGCATCCAAGGTAATAAAACAAAAACATGCAAACAAAGAATAACATTTTTGAGACTACTTCCCCTACTCCCAGGGTTTACTGGAGAAAAATAATATTCGGGCACTCAACCATAACCAACCTGCTAAATGCAAGTGTTTTTGAGGAACTTGCCAAACCTATACAATTGAAAGACAACATTTTCATTAGGAAACAATACCTTGGGTGTTCATAGCTCTAGGCATCCCAGTAATGGATAATTGTCTACCTACAACCATCTCTTCCTTGGATTTCTCTTTGGCTTTAGACCAAGTTGATTTCCTCCTATGTGATTTGTAACTAAGAGAGGAGAGCATAATTTGTCCTAGGACTCCTAACTAACCTTCAATAAGGGGAAAAATTGTTGATATTGTAATTTATAAAGGATATCTCATGCTTCATGTTCCGTAGAATATCCAAAAGATATAATGGTTCTTGGAGAGGAAATGACCATTGGCGTGGAGGGGAAAAGGAAATTGATCTGGTAAAAAATACGCCTAGAGAATAGATGTGATACTATAGAACCTAGACCCCCAAAAGAAATACCCTAATAATTTCCAAAATCGAAAAAGAATTTGCAAGTAAAGTAAGGTTAGGAAGGGAAGAATGAAAACCTTGAGAATTTGTAGTTGAGTTTGACATCCCACTAGTTGTTAGACGAGATATCTAATCTATAGCAAGTTGATCCTAAGAGTGTGACCCCACATCCATATTACTTGATCCTAACAGATCCTCCAACATTTTTTCTTCCCCCTTAGATCCCACTTCCCCGTCCTTTGATCTCAACCCCAGATTTGATAGAGGATCCGCCTTCAAAGGTTTCTTGACGTCCCCTTGAGCCAATTTATTTTTAAAGGGGATATGGCAATGGCTAACATTGTGTATATAATTGTGACAACACTTACATTAGAATATAACCCTTTCATAATAAATCCCTTGAAGACACTCAAACCGTCTGCCAATGTTGATGGTTTCATGAAGACCATTTCACAAGTCTAGGGTCACAAGGGTTCTAGCCATAAACATGTCCTTGTACTCTTGGAAAGAATAATGAACATCCTGGAAAATATTGATATTGTTTTCAAGGTCTCTAAAACTCTTTTTGTTCCACATATGGGAGGGTAAGGTAGGAAGCTCAACCCAAATGGGAACCATGTCAAGCCAGTCTCAGCTTGCATCAAAGAGTGAGGTCCAAAATTTGAACATATAGGAGTTGAATCAATAGATCAAACTGATTTGGATATTTGTTCTGCCTCCTCACAGGAGCCGAAATTTATCTGAATCCAACCTTTTTCTAGAATGAAAATGTTGGGAGGGTTTTTATACCTTTGGAGTTATCTCAACCCTAAGCCACTCTTGTAAGGCATTGATGTTGAATTTACACCCTTTGGCTCTTCCACCTAGATACTTCTCCACAACAAACTTTGCTTCTTCAATTTCCACGTCATCCCCTAGGCCGAGTTTGTAAACTGTAAGGATTTTCACACACTTCAGAGCCCTATCCTTCTTTGATTTAAGCCTAGATCCAGACATTCCTTTTGTAGGTAAGTGAGAGTCTTCTTCACCACCACCTTCCATAACTTGTTTTCTACCTTCTTTAGGCCCTACCAATTGATCACCTTTGTTATGTTCCTCAAGAAATGTATTCAAAAAAATAGTTGAGGCTAGCTGAAAGTCTTTCACCACCTATTCTACCTCTAAAACTTGTCTAGAGGTCAACGAGTGAAATCCTCCTTCCATGGACAAAAATGGGAAGGCCATCTCTCCCATAGAAAAAACCAGATGGTCTTCACACCTATAATCTAGAATCCCATCCAAAAGTTCCCCTTGTGTAGAAGAAATAAACCCTTGAGGGAAAGGGGGTTCCAAAAAATTAAAACCTGACACCTCCTCTGATCTCGAAACACCACCATTGACTTGGGGAGGGGTAAAAACCTAAGTAACATGTGGTAAAAAACTGGTGAAATTTGACCCATGACTGCAAATCACTTGGCCAGAAGACCAGATCTCCTTTACTATATTCCCTCCTGATGTAGTCTGACCCCATTCTAAGGGAGTACTTATTTAGCTTGTGACCACCATGGACTGTCTAAATTCTACATCCGAGACGAAATTATCCATTTAACTAGGACTATTTGAGAAGTCAACCATTTTTTACTCCTCTGTTATGCTAGATCCCTAATAACCCAGTAAAAACACCTGCAAATCCTTGAATTCCATCACCATACAAGCTCCAATGCAAACGCTGATGCATTTGTCATTTTCATTAGATTCCAAAAGATTATGTATACTATTATAAATAGTTTTATGAAATTTATCTTGAATAAATTAAATCCCACTATTATTATTATTTTTCTAGCTATGCACTACTATAATTACTTTATATATATTTTAATCCATATCTATCAAGCATTAAATGGAATAAAACCCATTGAAACACAAACCTCAATCTTTTACACTTTCAAAAAAGTTTAACTTTTAAGAAATTTAAACACGATTTTTTTTTTTTACATATTTAAACATTTGATGCATATGATATCAAGATAAATTTTAACTAATTCGTATAAAAATTAGCGGTTATATATGCTTGGAGATTTCCAAAGTTAATCATGTTTATAGTATTTCCAAGAAAAGAACTATGTAAAGTAGTAAGTGCATCCAACATTTCGGGTGGACAATCCACCCATCACGAGGGACTAGAAAGCTAAAAGATGATTGATCAAGTAATGACGAGTCCTTTAAATAAATAAGGTTTCCATGTAGCCACTAGAGGAAATTCATAAATTAATTGGAAAACCATACCAATAAGTCTAAGAATCCATTGGAGGATTTTTAGTTTTATTTCTAAGCTTGGCAGGACTCCATCTTTATCATGTCCAATATATCACCCCGATTGATGATCCCCAGAAATGGGTAATTATATGGGCTCATTCTGTCTCTTATTTCAACTTAATCCACCATTCTCATTAGTTTATTGCATGTTTTTGAATATATTTATGCTAATAGAGTGAATTGAGTTAGTCATTTTGCCATGTAGTCTAATATGTGCCTTATGCATATTTTTTGGTCAAATTTGGACAAATTCAAGGGATTTATGAGCAAATAGCAGCCAAAACTCAAGGAAAACAAGGAAGAGGATTTGTAGGGGGGTGTCTCCTTCATTTATGACCCCTTTCCTTGAATCCTCCATCAACAACTTGGAGCACAAAGGTCCACATTGATGATTCTCAAGGGCAGCCGAGCAAGTAAAGAAGGACTGCTGTTTATCTCCAGTTCTAGGAAGCCGAGTTCCTTGATTTTAGGAGGACTGTTGGAGGACCCCATTTGTATAAATAAGGAGTCTTAGAGCCTTATTAGGTTAGCCAGTCATTAGTAGATTTTCACACTTTTGTGCATCATTGTGTTCAACTCATTTTCGAGTTCCTTTTTGAGAACAGTTTATGCAATGTAACTGCTATTTTTGATAATGAAGATGAAATAGTTTTTGATCCAACACTAATATCTTTCATAGGGCTGAAGCTTTTGTGTTAGGGCCCAACCCACGTTTCCCAACACCTCCTACTGTGTACTTATAAGTTTTTTCTTAAATTCATGAGTTAATTTCTGTTGCATAGATTCATTTTACTTTGTTAGATTAGGTTGCTTTTGATGGTTAGTATAGTTGTTTTTGTTTCAGTTGCTCAAGTAGGTTACTGCAGTGATAGAATAAGATTCAAAAAGACCAATAGCAGGCCCTGATCCCCTTTCTCCCTTCCTGGGACTATGATTTGAGGTCAAGGAACTTTTGCTGCCACCAAAAACATAGTTTTTGCTCTTCCATGCAACTGCTAATGTGATAACTTGATTTGGAAAGCTTGATATTGGTTCAAATTCAGTTGCTCATATCATTTCCTGTTATTTTACCATAGATCTCTCTACATGATTTTCTGTTCATAGGTTACTGTTCAACATTTTCTATTTGTACGTCAGAAATTAGGTCAAGCTAGACAAAGTTATGTTTTCATGGTATAGTTAGTTCTTTCTTTGGTCAGTTTTGATAAGTATATGTGTATATATCTTGCAAGACACCTCAGCTCACCATACATCCATAGAACAACCAACACTAGCTCACTTCTCAAAGATTTCCTAGCTCATTCGCAACATTTCGCTAATCTGCCCTAATTTCTGCATTTTTTCCATAAGCTACTTTCTTGCCATTCGAACCAATCCAACCATCACGTTCGTCCCTGATCTTCCTTGACAAGTTCTAGACACCTCAAAACCTTCATACAGCCTTCAGTTCCCCTTTCCCATCATTTTTTCCATCTTCAAAACTCCAAAAATAGCTCTCGGCCTTCTCATGTAGATCCTCCTGTAGATCCCCTGTAGCCTCCTGTAGAATTTCCTGTGAGTGATTTTTCGAAGTCCGATCACTATGGAAGTATTCAGAAGGGTACTAGGGGATTCTTAGGACCTCTCCACACCTTCCTCACCCTTTGCCAAAGCCAACTCCATCTTCCTTTGCCACCAAACCTCTGCACAATTGCAACCAGATAAATCACAAGCATAATAATTCCACATAAAAACACTCAAAAGCACAAAAAGATGTTTTCTTCTCATTTGTTTTTAGAAGTAGCTTGATTAAATGCAATTTACCTTTTCAGTAGTCAATGGCACTCATTTCATCAGTTTTCATCTCTTTTCTTGCAAAAGTAAGGTTAATAGGTAAATTAGGGTTTGCTAGGGTTTGCATTACATTTTAGTTTTCCTTCTCTTTCTGCAAATAGAATAGCCCCTATAGAGTTAGTTTTCTTTCATCACAGTTAAATCTTCTTATGAGAACTCATAGAAGTTGGCTAAAGCTCCTAGTGAACTTGCGCTAGCTGATCAAGTGATAGCCTCTAGTAAGAGCTAGTACTTGTGCATTCAACACTGTCGCTTCCAAGTTTGTTACGAACTACTGGGTTGATAAAAGTAAAGAAGGAAGCCCCATGAGTTGCAGCATTATTGCTGCAATACTGGATCTTACCATATTTTTGGCGCCGTTGCCGGGGAAGCATCATAGTATTTTTTGATTACTGCTTTTCTTCTATTTTCTACTGCAACATTATGCTAAGTAGTTTATTTCAGCAAAAGTAGAGTAGTTGTTTGATTTCAATTCTGCAATTTCAATTCTACAAAAGTAGATTAGGCATTTCCTGATTTCTTTCAATTCTGCAATTTCATTTCAGCTAGTGTAGATTAAGCATTTCCTGCTTTCATTTCAATTTTGCAATTTCATTTCAGCGAGCGTAGATTAGGCATTTCCTGCTTTCATTTCAATTCTGCAATTTCCATTTCAACAAGAGTAGATTAGTCATTTCCTGCTTTCATTTCAATTTTGCAATTTCCATTCCAGCAAAGTAGATTAGTCATTTCCTTGCTTCCATTTCAATTATGCAATTTCATTTAAGCAAGATTCATTTCAGTTAGTTGGAATTTGTTGTTCAATACATTTCAATTTTGCAGGTACAAGCAAAAAAAAAAAAATCACCCAAAAAGAGATTTCCTTTCATGCCTCGTAGGAAAAAAGACAATTTAGGAAAATTCCTACCCAACACCCCCATCACATCACTAAGTCACCCTTCTCTCTTCTTCAGTGGCAGTGATCCAGAGGAACCTATAGGTGAACCTCTAGAGATATACGAAGATCCTATAGCAGAAGAAGAGCAAGAAACCATTCCTCCTGAGACCATGGCTGAAAAAAGAAGCGTTAGAGGAAATGGGGAAAGAAATGAGGGTACCTTTCCTATCTGAGAGACCAATGGGGACACTAAAATGAAAAACATAAGTCCTTCAGCCTTACCCTACTTCCATGGATTGACTATTGAAGATCCTGATACCTTCTTGTTTGAATTTGTTGTTCTCTGTTGAACCTATGATTATGCAGAAGATGAGCAGAAGTTGAAACTGTTTCCTTCTACCCTCAAGGATGCAGTGTTGCGCTGGTTCATGGGGTTACCTGGAAACAACATCACAACTTGGGCTCAGATGCAGCAAGCCTTTAACAACAAATACCGGGACTATTGTAGGCCAAAGGATACCAAGGAAGAAATCTTCTGAATGACCATGGGAAGTGATGAATCCTTAGAAGACTATGAAGAGAGATTTCAGCTCAGTTATAAAAGGGTCAGGTGCACACTTGACCCCGAATCTCTGAAGTTTGTCCTGCTCAGAGGAGTCCCTGAAGACCTTCTAGATACCCTCCATTTACTGGTTGGGGGAGACATCTACCAACTACCTTATGATGACATAAAGACTGTGTTTAGAAACCATTCTAGGGAAGCTAGAAAGAGATGTAGGGGAAGTCAACCTGTAGCTAGTACATCCTCATCTAGTTCATCTCTTAGAACTGAATTTGAGAATCGACTGGAAGATTTCAAGAGCGAGATGAGGTAGACTCTTGCCATGCAAATGGATACCTTTCATATCAAAAGGAAATAAGAGGAAGCCGAGAGGGCTTTGTCCATATTTTGTCCTAGGTGCACTAGAAGGCATCCTAGGAACAAATGTCCATTGAACTCTATAGAAGTGTGTTCAATTTGTGAAGAAGACCATTCTATGAATCAATGCCCTTCCTTGCCCAGACTTAAAGCTGCATATCAGGGGGGCGAAGGAGCCACTGAACCACTCTATTTCACGAACCAAAGGAGGCCACATGGGCCTAGACCTTATCAGTAGGGAATGCAAGGGACATCCTAGACCTATTACAACCCCAATCAAGTCACTTCCATGCCTTCTTGGGGTCCCCCTGCTCATCCTTCCTGGTCCACACCCCCTCCTTGGTCATGCCCATCTCAATACCATGCTCAACCAGTTGCTTACTCCTTTCACTCTTATGCTTAGCCACAACCTCAGTGGAATGCACCTCATCATGGGTCGAGGCCCCATTACAACTCTCCTCCTACTCTTTTGCCTCCACCACCTGCTCAACCACAACCATTGCCTCCTGCTCCACCAAGGCAACCTCAAATACCTGCTCAACCGAACCCAAACCCTAATAACAGACATGCCCAATAGGTATATAGTGGAGAAACATCATGCCCGACCTATGCTGTGGAGATTCAGGAGATTAAAATATGATCTGGGAATGTTCTCCCAGATAACCAACCTACCCCTAAGGAGTATGAGGAAGAAAAATAGGAAAGTGAACCAAAAGCCATTCCACCCTTTCTTAAGAGATTAACTGAAACCACATAGTTGACCCTAGAAGAAACTGAACTTTTGGGAGAATTAAAACAGTTATGTGTAAAGATACCACTTCTCCAAGCCATTAAGGATGTGTCTATATACAACAAGATGATCAAGGAGAAGTGCTTCAAGCACCCAGGCAGGAACAAGAGAGATGCTCCAACTATCAATGTCATAGGACAATTGTTCGACCTGATGTTGTGGTAGGTGATCTGTCTGAAATATCTAGACCCTGGAAGTCCTGTAATCGATGTCCACATCAATGGCACCATAATCCCCCATACCCTGATTGATCTAGGGGCTGCCATGAATGTGATGACCAGGGACACTATGCTCAAGCTCAAACTTTAGTGCTCCCTGAGAAAGACCACAACCGTACTACAGTTAGCATACCGCTCCATCGTGACCCTTGAAGGGATTGTGGAAGATGTAATGGCCTGCATCGATTCTTGGGAGTACCCTACTAATTTCCTGGTTCTCCAACCAAAGGCAAAGCTCACTAGGTATCCTCTCATCTTGGGAAGACCTTGGTTGGCTACGACAGATGCCTACATTAGTTGTCGAGCTGGGAACATGACAATAAAGAATGGGTATATTTCCAAGCAGCTAGTCCTATATCCTCCTGCCCAACCTTTGTTAGAACATGATTTACCTCTCTGGTTGGAGGAGGAAGATGAGGATGAAGTCTATTCCGCACCACTGTGTGCAATAGAAGCTACCATGGGGGGCCCACAAACCGAGGATGATCTTATTGAAGACTTGATTCAGAATCCACCGCCTAGTGTGTTGCCATTAGAAGAGCTGGTGGAAGAAACCCAAGCCAATCATTTAGTTGATCTCTATGTGGCTGATTCGACCTCTCCCCGAGTTAAGAATGTGGAATTTGGCCCATAAAGAACCTTGAAGATCAACTCATCCCTCTCCACCTATTAGGAGAAAGAACTGTGTAGCTTATTGAAAAACCACTTGGATTCTTTTGCTTGGAGCTATAAGGAGATGAAGGGAGTCCACCCTTCAATCTACACTCATCACATTTACATTAAGGAAGATTGCAAACTAGTCAGGCAACCTCAAAGGAGGATGAATCTATCCTTTAAAGACATTGTCAAAGAACTGCAAAAGTTACTTGATGCAGGATTCATCCACCCCATCTCTGATAGTGAATGGGTCTCTCCTGTGGTGCTAGTTCCAAAGAAAAATGGGAAGTGGAGAATCTATATCGATTATCGAGAACTAAACAAGGCCACCAAGAAGGACCATATTCCTTTGCCTTTCATAGATCAAGTGTTAGATGGCCTGGAGGGGAAGAAGTTCTTCTCCTTCCTAGATGGGTTTAGTGGGTACAACCAAATCCAAATAAGCCCGAAACACTAAGATAAGACCACTTTCACTTGTCCTTGGGGTACTTTTGCATACCGGGTCCTTCCTTTTGGGTTGTGCAATGCTCCCACCACTTTCCAAAGAGAAGTACTGAGTATATTTGCTAAATTGGTTCATGATTCAGTGGAAATCTATATGGATGACTTTACCCCTTATGGTTCTAACTTCCAGGAAGCTTTGACTAACCTGGGAAAAGTTTTAGACAAGTGCATTGAAATGAACCTGTCCCTCAGTCCTGAAAAATGCGAATTCCTGAGACTGAAGGGACTGTGCTAGGTCATACAATTTCTCAACAAGGATTACAAGTGGATCCCAACAAAATTGCCATCATCCAAAGGGTCCCACCTCCTTAAAAGGTATAAGATATTCGAAGTTTCCTAGGCTTAGCAGGGTATTATAGAAGATTCATTAAGGATTTCAATAAGCTAGCCTCTCCATTGTTTGGTCTTTTGGGGAAAGATGCTGAATTCATATGGACTGACAACTGTCAAGAGGCTTTGGATAGCTTGAAAAGTAAACTAGTGACTACCCCAAATTTGAGAGGTCCAAACTGGAACCTACCTTTCCACATTCATATAGATGCCTCGAACAAAGTGATAGGAGCAGCCTTCGGGAAAAATGATGAGAAGCTGCCGTATGCCATATATTTCGTAGGTAAAAATTTTTCCAAGGCATAATTAAACTGCACTGTAATCGAAAAGGATCTCCTAGTTGTAGTCCATTCCCTAAATAAGTACATACACTACATCATCGGCTATCAAACATTCATACACACTGATCATGCTGCAATTAGATATTTAATGAACAACCCAGATGTATGTTAGGATATTCCGACACATAGGAATAGTTAAGTATAACTTGGTCTAGTATAGCGTTAGGTAAAGTGTGTTTCTTTACTATGTACATTTGTAACTTACAATCCGACGGTCACGATATGTAGTGATCCGACGGTTCTTTTTCTCCTCGGTATTACCGACACTTGATCCGTGGCTTAGCACCCGATTGGTCCATGATTTCTATTTAAAGCGCATGGAGGGTCATTTGTAGGTTAACTGTTCACGAGAGAAGATTATGTAAATTTTCATTCTTTTATTAATAAATTGCCTGAAGTGGCCGCGTTGGCTCAGGCCATGGATTGTTTCCCTCTTTGAGGGTTTTAACCACGTCAAAAATACTGGTGTATTGATCTGTGATCTATTTGTGAGCGGTGTCCTTTGGTGTTCTGTCTGAGGAACTTACCTTGTAAATTCCTACATGGTATCAGAGCTATTTGAGGGCCGTGTCCGTTTGTGATCCAAATATGAAGCCGCTACAACTGCATCCGACTGCCATCTCCTAGATCTGTTGTTTTTGACTGCTTTCGCGCCAAGAGGACTGCTCTGTTATTTTAGGAGCATCTGTTCCAGTGAGGAACCCCTTTCATTTCACACGAAAAGGTTTCCGGTAGCCCTAGCTGCGTCATTTTTAAGATCTGGAGGTATAAAGTGTTTATTTGCCGTTTACAATTATTTTCTCTCTGTTTATTTCGGTTTTGGTTTATTTAGATCTTTTTTATTACTGGATCTATACCTTTCATTTCTGCGTATGCTCTTTTCCCTGCGACTCTGTGCAATCTGGGCAAATCAGAAACAGAAAGGAAGGATTTTTCTCATGCGTATGCTCTTTTCCACTGTGCCTTATTGTGATCTCGGAAAATCAGAAACATTGAGGAAAATATTTAGTTTCTGGGTAAAGCTAACTTTAAGCCGTAAGGCTTGTTTTTTTTGTATGTCTGTGTTGGGTTTTGTGTTTTTGTTTTGTAGGGAGAAAAAGAGCTTTCTCAAGCAAGCGCACAATCCAAAGCATCAGTGACCAAAAGAAAACAAAGCCCCCCCCCTCTCTCTCTCTCAAACTTTTTGTTTAGCTCATTTGGTTCAAAGCTAATTTATGAGAGTAGAGGTCTCGGGTTCAAATATCCTTTTTTTGGAAAAGTGGCATTTTTTTTTTCATTTCCGCACATTCCCGCACTTCGTCAGCGCCTTCATCAACTTTTCTTCAAAAAGCCATAACTTCTTCATCCGGAAGCCGTCTTTTTGAATCGGCCTATTTTTTCGAGATATTTCCATTGGAACACTTATTTTCAGCATATACAGCTTCAGTTTCTATTAAAATGGAAATTCCATGCCAAGTTATTCTTGACAGCACCAACTACTTCCAATGGTGGTCCTACATTGTGGATTTACTTAGAAGTAAAGGTCTTTACAGAATAGCCTCAGGACAAGAAACCAAACCGAAAGATGAAGATAAGGCAGCTAAATGGGAAAATAGGCAAGATCAAGCACGTGGGTTGATAGGGATGTCTATTTCTCCAGATCTTAGATTCCATATTGCAGAACTTGTTACTCCTGAAGAAGTAATGAAGCAGATTACTAAAGTTTTTGGAATCAAA
The DNA here is from genome assembly GCA_000404065.3 of Pinus taeda. NCBI lineage: Eukaryota > Viridiplantae > Streptophyta > Pinopsida > Pinales > Pinaceae > Pinus > Pinus taeda. The sequence goes on along the minus strand of APFE031283259.1, from coordinate 1,058 downwards.
AATAAACTTAGAGCCCATCAACTTGAAAATGAGTTTCTTACATTGGATCCCAATAATTTTTCTTGCATTGAAGACTTTTTGTCCAAGTTCAAGACCCTTAGAATTCTCTTGGAAGGTGTTAAGGTTAAGAAAGAAGATAATAACCTTATCTATTCCATTCTTACTAATTTGGGACTAGCCTACTCTGTGTTTGTTTCCACCTTCCATTCTACAAGAGAAGCCTTCATTTCTCAAGGACAAGACTACAAGTCCCCTTCCTTTGATTCTTTTTGTGATTCTTTAATAAGAGAACAAGAAAAACTCTTACACCTTGGTCTTCTTAATCTTGGAAACTCTTCTAAGAAAGCCTTAGCCACCCAGCAGCAACCAAATTCAAAGAATCCTAAGAAGTCGTATCCTAAAAAGAATGGTCCTAAACCAAACAAGGGTCTTAAGCCATTTCAGTCTCAAAATGAAAAATAATTTCAACAAAATGATAAGGCAAATAAAACCAAAGGGAAGAAGACTGATAGACATTGCCACTTTTGTAATCGAGATGGCCACTTATAATCCAAATGCTTTAAGAAGATGGAAGCCTTGGAAGCAGCAATGAAGAAGCATAACATCCATTTGGAGCACTCTTCAACTTCAACTTCATCTTCAGGAATAGCACTTTCTGCATGTGGTTGTCAAGCATCTCAGTCTGGCTATGCACTAAATGTATCTTCTTCTTCTCATTCTCATGAGTGGCTCATTGATTCTGGAGCTTCTTATCACATGGCCAATAATAAAGCCATGTTTTCTTCTTTAAATGATTGTAACACCAAAAATATATATGTTGGTGATGATAGATCTCTTAGTGTTGTAGGGACTAAAACTGTTCATATAGACAATGGTCAATTTAGGGATGTATTATGTGTTCCAACCTTATCCTGCAACCTTCTATCTGTATATTAGATAACTCATTCAGGTGAAGGTAAAATTGTTGAATTTTCACCTCATGATGTTGTAATCAAGGATCTAAGAGATCCTAAACAGCTTCTAGCTACTGGTATTGCTGATGATTCCACAAGGTTGTA